>PYAF01000404.1:61276-74097 GCA_007407185.1 Glycine tomentella
ACTAAACTAATTAATTTCACATAATTATCTTATTTACGTAAATATCAAATTACCTTCATTTTATCCTTAATTTGATCCGTGTAATTTGAAGCAAATTACCTTCACTCACTTTTCATTTTTAATTGATTATTTAAATAAAATGTTTTAGGAATGCAAAATAATATATTCTAAGTTTTTGTAATTGTTTTTTGGTGCAGTTCTAATATAAGTGCAAAATTGAATATATTAATTACAAATTACAGTACCATGAATTAAATATTTGCAATTAACACCAATTTTGTTTATAAAATAATAATATCTTAATACCATAAATGAATATAATTAATAGTAATTAAAATTATAAAACATAAATACAGAAACTTATAATTATATATTATAACGATGAATTAAAAAAACTATAAAGATACTATCCATCAATACGGCTGAGATAGAAACATTTTAGACAAATCCATCTTTTCTTTTTCTCTTCAATATACGGTGTTGTCATCATTCTCTTCACTCATGTGCATGGTGTCACCAAAAGTTACAATATATAGGTTAAAAAAGTGAATTATAATGTTAAAAAAACATGGGAATTAATTAAGAGAAATATGTTAGTGTCACCAAAAGAGTTGAATAAGAAATGACTAAAATGATACATAAATGATAACATATCTTAAAAAACAAAGACAATTGGATAGAGTTGAGAAGAAAGGTGAAAAAGAAGAAGTGTGAAAATATGAGAAGGAGAACTTATGATAAGAAACAATTACATACAAAGTTATTTATTTATAATTGTGATATCGATTTAGGTGAAAGTGTCCTAACTTATTTGAAAAAAAAGTAAATAATTATTAAAAATCTGATTGCTATCAATCTTGCACCAATCATTATATTATAACAACTAAGGACATACAAATTATAAGTATTTTAAATACAATAGAATTCCAATACAATTATTAATATTTAAGGTAATATATTTTTATGAATTAAAAAAATTCAATAAAAATGTATGATTTCAAAACCAATTATTATTGTTTAAAAACCAAATTAGTGACAGATAAATTATTATAATTTTAATTACTATTTTTTTATTGAAATTACTTAACAAATAAATCATCACTAAATTCATATATAAGGATGTACAGTTCATTAATTTTGTGATATTAGATTGCACGGATCACCTAACAATCAGCGATTTAAATTGAAATAAATGACCATAGATCCATAATCAAATATTTTGATGAATTATTAAAAGGTTTAATTGGATAATGAATGAGAAATGATTTTTTTAAAGTTATAATTGATTCAATAAATATATTAATTATTTTATTCTATAACTTTATAGTTATTATAATGATTCAATAACTAATTAATTAATTTATTAAATAAATTTCTATTAGTCCAATAAAAAATTATTTGAATTAAAATATAACTAAACATATACAATTATTTGATTGCAAGTATTATAATCAATATTGTCAATTATAATAATCATTACAATTATTATAATTAAATGATAAATTAACATTTCAATCAAATCAATTTATATAGAGAATGTTACATGTAACTTTTTATTTATTTATTTCCAAGCAATTTATTTTATAGAACTTTTAAGAAAGTCATGTGTACATTTTATTTTTAATTTTTTTTTGTATGTATTATTAACTCGAACAGCACTCTAACATTCGTGCCTTAACGTTCGGCCCATCAACACGCTGCTTGAGAGACGTTAGGGTTCCTGTTGTTCTCTCGAGTCTCGACGACTTCTCTTCTCATCCTAAAAAAATTGAATTAGAATGCAAATGCAAGCTGACTTCCATAGTGTCAAGGTGGTATTGCCTGAAAATTTCAAATTCTTTTGTATGTAATGTTTTCAGTTATAATATTATTAGTATATATAGAACCTTTTTACTTTGTTCTGAAAGAGGCTTTCACAGTTTCACTTGTTGGGTATTGCATATATTTTGATGTAGGCCAGTAGCTACCTTTGCTTTATTACCCCTCTACTAAATTAGTAAATCATAAAGAACAGACCATATAGCTTGAATTTACTAATTACTACCCATCGTTTTCAGTTAAATCATAGCCGATACAATTTTGTAGTATTTTTTTTATTGTGTTGAAAGGGAAAATATTAACTTATTTCATTAATAAGATCATGAAAAATACAACTGGAAATCTGATCAAAGACATGAGAACAAGGATAAAAAAAATGATGCTCTAGTTAACTAACGAATGAGCAACAATATTAACTTGTTTCCTAAGGAAAAGTAGAAAATAAAGCTATATATTTAAATAGAAGAATATTTTGTACAACTTGCTGAGATAACATCCACAACTGCCTTGCAGTGAAGCTCAAAATTGATATGTTGCAGACCAAGCTCTTGAGCTCAAATTAAGTCATGTAAGAGACCAACTGCGTATCTGTGTCTTCCTATATCCATTGATTTCCACGATGTCAAATACATCATAGGATCATGCAGAAAGTTTGTTGCTTCACAGGATTGAACGCTTCGAATCAAGGTTGTCAGAATCGCGATTCTACGTAGAATAGTGGAGACCTTGTAGAATCGAATTGTAGAATTGTAAGAGTTTATTTCAGACAAAAAAAGAGTAAATTATCCATACATAAATATGAAACAATAATATAACTAATTTTGTCAAATTAAATGAGTACAATTATAAATAAGGGATACTAAAAAATTCAAAATAACAATTGAAATATTAAAGTTGATGACACAAGTAAACTGTATTAATAAAAAAAAGAGTGTAAATAAAAATCACTTAAATTAAAATAAAAGTTCAGTTTTTAATATAAAAAAATGAGTCAAAAGATGTATAGTAAGCAAAAAGGGATATAAAAGCAAATCTGTTATGGATCTGACCCAAATACGAAAAAATTACTATTCGAAACGATGTCGTTCCTAAATCCAACAGATTCGTGAAAACGTAGTAGAATCGCGATTCTACCTAGAATCGTGCGATTCTACTCCGAAAAAGAGTTTACGTTCGAGTTAACTCGTAGAGGGTTAGTAGACTCATAAAATCGGAAGATTCTACGATTTAAATCGAGAGTTTGATAACCATACTTCCAACAAACTCAAGACTAATTGGTTAAAACTTTCAATAGTAAGAATACGATCAGAAACCTGATGGATTTGTAGTATCTTAATCACCCAAAATTTTTTGAATTACTTTTAAAAATATATGTTCTACTTATAAGTTATAACTTTATAATTTTATAACTTTTTTTATTTTTGCTAAAATAGTTTCAAAATATAATAATAATAATTCACACATTTAATTTAAAGGTTACTGTAATTTGTTTTTTATTATATTAATCAATTAAATTTGACAAAACCTAATAGCTAAAGCGCACATATCACTCCTCACTCACTCGGTACCGCGGCGCACACACAAAACTTAAAGCGCGTATCACTCCCTTTCTCAGTCACTCACTCGGCAAAAGAGAAGCGACGACGGTCTGCACGGTGGGTGCTTCATCGACGGCATCGACCTGTGGCGGAGGACAGGGTTCCCGTCGCTCTTGGAGTTCGCGTCGGGCAGAGCAGCTTCACTGCATTGCGCTGGGACGCAAAATCCTTGCTGCAATCAGCACCACGGCGCAGCCGCACGCCTCAGACACGCCACCGCAATCAGGTTTACGTCTCTTTTGTTTGGCTCTCTTATTGAACTTTGCTTCTTTTTTTTTTTTTTTTTTTTTGTGGTTTGGGCAAATACCTCTCTAAATACAGGTTGTTATTGTTGTTTTTGTTAAGAGTCTTGAGCGTTTTGAATGTTGATTCATATTTCATTTGGATGCTGGGAGCTGAATCTGATTTTGACGGGTTTGTAAACTGAATTGTTGGGGTCTTGGGATATTTGTGTGTTTGTTAGTATGAAATTGGTACTTTGTATGCTCTCTATCGTACGAAAAGGTGTTTATCACTCACTTATTATATTTGGTTCTTACTCAGTATTTATTTATAATGTGAACTATATGTGGGGAGAGTGGAGTTGCAACTAGTGTGAGTATTAGGGAAGAGTAGTAATGTAGTGTATTGTGTTTATGCTTTATATATAGCGCTGCTTGTTTTTTTTCCTTAACGTTAGACTTTGTCTCTCACTCTCTCTCTACCTCTCCCGCCTCTGTCTCTCACTCTCTCGAGTCTCGTCTCTCTATACCAGTGAAGTGAACCCTAGGTGGCTAAATCCCTAATTCCCAATTAAGGTGTCGGAGGCAACATCCGATCCCCAATCTTTTCCTCAACACCAATGCTACGTTTCGCACCGACGCTGCCTTTCGCTCGACGTGCTTGACTTGGTGGCTGGTGCTCTGCTCTGAACGAACACGTTGAAAGGCTGCAGGGGCAGGAGTTCGTTTTCTTCTCTCTGGCAATTGATTTTTAATTTATTGCCCAGATGGATTATTATGCATGAAAAAAGGTGAAAAAAATTGTTCTAAATTGATTTGCATATAACTTTTGGATGAATCTTACTTGCCCAGATGGATTATTTGTGGCTTTGGTTCATTTCTGCTCTTAAATCACTTTCTTGGGACTGATTCAGCAACTGTTACACACTTACACATACTTCATTGAAACTGAACTGTTTTTGTTTTACATTTTTCATTTTTGTTTGGTTAAGTTTATTTTCTGAGGTGTGTTTCAATTGTTTTGTTTGTCTTTTGTTATTAGAGTACAGAGGTTTTGGGTAACACTGACTGAAAGATAATTTTAGAAATAAAGTTTCTAATAATTGAAATCAAGTATATAACAGAAGGTAATCTGACGAGGGTAATTTCATTTGTATTTTGCCTCTTAATCTAACTTGCATTTTCTTTTAGTTAACATTTTGAACTGCTGCATGTTATAATTACCACGTTTTCTTATACATGGTAAATGCATGTTATGAATTATGATTAAGTTAACTTTCAAGAGAATATACTATCAAATTTAATATAAAGGGGTGGTTGTATTAATTCTATCTACTTGCTCTTGCTTATTGTTAATGTTATTTGAAGCTAATTATCTAAATTTTTTAAGCAACTAAAGATTTTAAACCAAACTATTAATAGTTTTTAAATTTAAAATCATTTAATGTTTATGAAATAATACAACTTGATTTTTCATGCTTTGCTAAGTGATTCTGCAATCCTTGACATTGAACCCCCTACACTTGATTATTTGGCCATCACTTTTGTATGTTCCCACTTTCACAGCACCTGCTGCAACCAAAATCCTCAATGCCATCCTCAGTCCAACTCTAAGGCTTTCTTTGTCTGCTTGGTTAAGTCTGTAAGTAATTCTCCTTTCAGCCTTCAATTCTCCAATGTTTGGATTTTTAAGTCCACTAGAAATCATTAAAAGAAGAGTGTTGAGAGAGCCACATGCTGGGATGGTTACCTTGGACTTAATTTGGAGTTTCTTTGTTACCTTACTCCTCCAACTTGCTGCAGCAATCACTCCTAAGCATTTCTTTTTCTTCATTCCATTTTTTCCATCTTCAAGTATGAATTTCTCAGCTTTACATACAGTGAGGATCACTGCACCATTTCCTACAACATCAACCAACCAAGTATAGACAGTGCTTTTCTTATCTCCTATTCTACAACTATAACAGCATGAACCACAATAGTGATCTTTTGAGGAATTTATAGCCACTGACTCTACTTTCAAGCCCATTTTCTCACATCCTTGAATAAGAATCTGATTCTGTAAACTTCCTTCTTGCACTTCTCTGTCACACCAATCCTTTTGCAAACTAGTATGTGATGATCTTATGTTCTCTGAAAATACTGTCTGTTAGACTATTACTGCAGTATCAATGTCGTCTTCTCAATCTCATACTCCATTAATACTTTTTCCAATATTTTTTTTGAAAGGTTACTTTTTCCAATATATTACAGCTAAATCGAAACATTTACTCTTACAGTAGGCTTTCCTGGTTATATAAAATTCCAATAGATTGTTTGCAATTGCACTATTCACCTAAAAGATCTGGAATCAAGAACAAAATACATGAAGCTTTTTTTAATTCAATTACATACTACACATTGACCTTGAACTTGATACTTAAGTCTTCCAATGTTGAAACACGATTTTAATTATAATTGTACAATATAGTTTACAATCATTTACTGTTTTATTTTATCTTATGTATTCCAAATATTTCAAGAGTATCATGCTGAAGATACCACTTTCTGTAATACGCACTGGTATAACAGGAGAGGTTGGTCAAGGTGTTTGAAAGTTCAAACCTGGTGACAAAGTTGTAGCCTTTGTTAACCCCTTTGTAAGTTATCATGATTCATGAGTATTACATTTTTGTTTCTCCTGTCCACTTGAAAAGAATACTAGTAGTACCTAATCTCTTCTACAAATAAATAATTTCTTTGAAGACTTTACTCTGAAATTGAATTCTCAGGAAATTTTAGATCTTCCACTATATGATGAAATCTTCCTTATTTTACTTTTGACTTCTGATGGAGGTGTTTGCCAAAAAATATCTATGAGCATAATGTGTAAGTTGAATTCTGGTATTTTGTGGCAGAAAAAAAATGGTTTATTGCAGAAGTTATCCTAATTTAAATCTATACTCTCCCTCTTGTATCTTGTCTTATTTTTAAATTATAATTGGAAAAAAAAAACATACATATTTGTATTTAAGGTATCTTATTCCTGTATTTGACTCGATTACACGATGTTACCAATATCAACCTGCCTCATCAAAGAAAAGACATGTTTTATGAATCATGAATTTTTATCATCCCGCACATAGAAACTGCAGTAATTATTATTTTTTTATGCAGAAAATTTCTAAACGGTGGGTTTGGTGCTCCTGGATTTGTCATACTGCTTGGTCCTTTTAAAAAATGCAGTTTGAAAACCAGTTCGGTGCTTATAACTGGTTTGAAACTAGTTCAGTTCCAAACTGCTTTGAAACCAGTTTTTAAAACAAGTTCGATTTCGAACTGGTTTGTCAAACCAGTTGCAAATCCAGTTTGAAAACCAAACTGTTTAAACCAGTTCGAAACCGGTTCGGTTTGATTTTTTCCCAAATCGGTTTTTGCACACCCCTACATAGAAGCACTTCTATGGTTTTTTTATATGACTTAGTAGCATGTACTTACATGGATTTGTATTATGACAATCGTAGTTCTATTGTGAAGAGTTATGGTTATATATATGGAAATGAAGTATTGTTATGGATTTTATGTTTAAATAGGTACTGTTTTTACAGGTTTTGATAATTTTGTAAGAAAACAAATTTAATTAAAAAATAATAATTAAAGTGGGTTTGGTCAACTGTAAAAAACCCTACTGTAATACAATGGGCTAAACCCACTGTAGTTCGTTATACATGCTAGCCCAGGTTCATTTTTAATCATCACTTATTAACAGCTAAGCCCTTCGTAATATATAGGGTCAAATTACTGATGACTAAACCCACTATATTACCTTCGAGTTACAGTGGGCTTAGCCCACTGTATATACAGTTTCTCTGTGACCGTTGATAGAATTTACTGACGGAGGTTTTTCAAACAGACTCTTAGCTCACTGTAATCCGCCTGTTTATAGTGGGATTTCGCTATTATAGTGGGGTAAAAGCCCATTGTAATTCTTGTAGTGTATAAATTTATGTTAATAAAAGGAATTCTGAAAATTCTTTCATCCTTGCTTCTGAACCCTAGTTGCACTCTATTTGACTCTGTTTCGAACTCTCTCTTTCTGTCTCTCTCACTCATTATTTTCTTGAGTTTCTTCTCTCTCGATCAAAACTTCTTAACAGCTCAAGGAGTCAATGTACGTTTCTCCTTCTTACATTCTTTTTTCTTTTGTCCTAATCTCGTTGATTCTCGTGTGTTTTCAAAGCTTGAGCAAAAGGGCTTGGATTGAATTGAAGGTACAACAAAGTGACAAACATTGTGACTTTTAAATATATGCAAGATTGAGAGATTATATATGTTGTAACTGTTGACTGTTTTGCTGTTTTCATTGGATGATTATGCATCACGTGTGAAATGTTGCTACTGAAATGCTAATAGGTTGGATATATCAGTAGTGCCATTGTATTTTGTGTCCTCCTCAATGCTCATACATGTAATTTTTTCTGTAAATTGTGACCTCTGTTGGTGCTCATATAAATAGTATATAATGTGCTCCCTCTAAATTCTAGTGTTTATTTTATCATTCTCAGTGTTAGGCTGTTGTTCTGATTTGGAGTTTGATCAACTGCACGTAATTGGTCTTGAAGGATGAGTGAACTGCTTTTTGATGACATTTTCAAGGTCGAGAAGGTAGACCCTGATGGTAAAAAGTATGACAAGGGTATGTGGCGTTATAGATTAATAGATTAACACTGAGCAGTTACAGATAAATACAATGCTGAGTTCTATTCATTGAGGAGTTTTAATATATGAGTAAATTAAAGAAGATATTGAGCTGAAGTCGTTTAATTGAGAAAAAATGAAGTTTTGCTGTGGCTCCAAGTGTAAAGTGCTCTTACTGACATAAATAAATTATGAACATAGGTCATACGGGAAAAATGGTGTATTTGATTATTAGATGTGGATATGGCGGGTCATGATGACTTCTGCAACTCAATTGAATTTAGTTTTAGTAAAACAATGCAGTAATTTAATTCTTCGGTTTCACTTTAGATGAGTATTAAATCTGTATGGAATTTTTACATGCTCGATAAAATCTAGTGATATAGCTTTGCATTCCTCTGTATTCGTCTCCGTGCTTTGCTCCTCTTTTCATTTCTACGAATTAATGAAGTTAAAGTTAGTTTCATGGCTATCTTGTAGTTTCTCGGATTGTGGCACGGAGTGAGAAGCGTGACATGAACATGCTTCTAGATGTAAATACCGAGATTTATCCAATGGGGGAAAAAGAAAGATTCTTGATGGCTTTGTCTCCTTCACTTGTTTTGAATACTAAGGTAAACTTAAATACTTAATTCATTTACAGTTCTTCCATGCTTTACTGCAGTATAGACGATATCTACATAGTTCTTTTCTTTACTTAATAAGTTGTTTATACCACTTGCATTATCACACTCTAATCTAGGCTTTGTTGTTTGCCTGATCATTTGTGGACTCAACAAAAAAACATGCTTGCTGTCACTTGCTTACATATATTATGTGGAGGTGCTTTCTAATGATGGTATCAACTAACTAAACCGTTTCTCAACTTCTATTGTTGATACATTGGACTTGAAAATCGGATGATTCTTGTCCTAATGTAGCTTGCCTATATTTAGCATGGACTGGTTAGGGTAAATTCAGAATGACAAGGCGCTGAGTCAAATGGGATTAAATGGCTTCCATACATTCAAATGAGTTCATTTTGTGGTTGACTATGTTGAGAAAGGTCCACAAAATGACTATTGAACGGTCATATCTAATAAAATCCAGTAAGTTCTCTTTGGAACATTAAGGGGGCATTTGGTAGGGGAGAAGTATTTCATGTCCGGGAATCATAATTCTTAGGTATGAATAAAATCTGTTTGGTTGGTCATAAATATTCTTGTGAATATTTAAATAAGTTTTTCGGGAATCAAAGTGTTACGTGATATTTTTATAGGTACTTTACATTAAATCATTTAATAAGAGTAACTGTGAGTCTGATATTTTCACTAGAGTAGTAAAAAAATTTAACTCTGGGAAAGTGAGATTCCTACCTCTCCCATGAGAATGTTTTTGTGGGAAACCTAGCTAAAAATATTCCTAGGAAACATTCTTTCTGAGGAATGTTATTTTTTTTAAAGATATTCCAAACACGGGAAACTAAGATTCCCCGGAAACTAAAAACTTCTCCCCTACCAAAAACCCCCCTAATAAAACCAGTGTGGTCTCTCAAAATATTACTCTCTCAGATTATCTGCTTGCAAATACACTTATTTTGAAACTGGAACAAATAGTTCTAATTCCTGTATAGATGATTAAAGATTTCTTGGCGTGACAAGAAATAAAGAGAAATTTAGTAGGGTGTTCCAAGTAATAGTCTGTAACCACAATATTATGTTACTATCCGAGTATGCAACAGGTAGGATAAATTATTTTGTGTTATCTACAATATTGATATCTGTTGAGACTTGAGAAGTAGTTTGAATGATTTATATTTGTCACAAAAGTAGTGGATATTGCCTTTACAGTAAATTGACTTGTCTCCAGGATGGTTCAGTGTCAATTCAAGACAAGTTTGAATACATCATGCACGGGAGGTTATATAACATTACGAAACCTCAGCTTGAAAAGAAAGAGAAACGTTCAGAATCTCAGCCTGAAGAGAATGAGGAATGTTCAAAACCTCAGCTTGAAGTGTATGTAAACATTTACCATGTTATATTGGTGTTTTACTCCATGTTTTCTCTTCAGAAATATGACCTAGAATGATGTTTAATCAAACCGTGCTTTACATAAAAAATTGAATAATCAAGCAAGTAGTTTATATGTATATTTTGCAAGTGCTATGTTTCTTTGCTTATTTCATGATGCTTGAGTAGATTATACTTATTACAGTGTACTTTTTGCTTAATTGGATCATATCTTTACAACACAAAATGGTGCACATTGAAGAATCATAAGTGACAGGAAAATATTTGTGCAATTTTTTTTGATATGGAAGTAAATATACTCTTGTATGTTGATGTCGATGAGATTTTGTCTTTTCACAAATCACAATTCTACTTTTTAAGTTCATATTCTGTTCTTTAGATTGGTCAGTTCACCGAGTTCTTTTTCTTGCTCCAGGGAGGTATATGCATCGTTTGGTGGGCTTCAGTTGATGCTGATAGGACATGCTTCCCATTGTGTTAAGTTTGCAGTCGATCAGAAGTTGTTTTTACTAATAAGGAAGATTGAAAGTTGATGTTGGTGATGGGCCTGAAAAGAAAAACATGCTAGTTAAGTTTTAAGTAATCTGTATAAAATAAATTGATTTTTCAGAAGAATGATTTTTGTGTTTTGAAAGTTTCTCTGAAGTTAGTTTTTTGGTGCATTAGATAATTTTTAAGTATGCACTTATATTTGTTAAACTGAAATATTTTTGCCTGATATATATATATATATATATAAATAAAAGGGAATAGAAGAGAATACGTCTCAGTCATTCTCGTTGAAGAAAGGAGTATATGCACTTGTTTATTAAATAGTTATTTTCATTCTTGAATGTGTGAGGCATTGTCAAAGTTGTCCATGAAAGATGAAAATTCAAATTTTTATCTCTGAAAGTGAAAAAAGTGTGACAAATTTATCCTTACGTTAATATTCGTCTGTTACTGTTAATATCAGGGACGAATTTGTCAGCGCGTTACACATTTAGAAACGAATTTGTCAACTCTTTATTCAAAATATAATTTAATCTTCTTATTTTCTCTTTTTTAATTATTGTAAGCATAACATTATAATAAACACTTAAAAATTAGGAAGACAAACATAAGTTAAAACAAATATAATAATAAGTATAATATTGATTAATAATATTAATTTATTTATTGTTTTGAAATTTCTATTATAACAACATTAGATAATGAGAAAATCAAGTTAGGTCTTATTTTTTTGTAAGAATTAATTTAATGATTGTGTATTTTAATTTGTTTGAGCATCATATTTTGGGTAAGTATTATCTCATATTTTTGCTTTGAAATTTCTAATGTGATAGTATTTTATCAAAAATATGAGATCCAAACAAAAATGCACAGTCATTAAATTAATTCTTACCAAGAAATGAGATTTAACTTAATTTTGTCATTACCTAATGTTATAATAGAAAATTCAGAAAACAAATAAATTATGTTTATTAATCAATATTATGTTTATTGTTATGTTTGTTTTAACTTATAATATTTACCAAAATTATGAGACTCAAACAAATTAAAATGCACAGTCGTTAAATTAATCTTAAAAAAAATGATATCTAACTTGATTTCGTCATTACCTAATATTGTTATAATAGAATTTCATAACAACAAATAAATTATGTTTATTAATAAATATTATGTTATAATTATATTTGTTTTAACTTATGTTTGTTTTCTTAATTTTTAAGTGTTTATTATAATGTTATACTTGTAATGATTAAAAAAAAGAGAATATGAAGATTAAATTATATTTTGGGTAGAGAGCTGATAAATTTGTCCCTAAATGTGTAGTACGCTGACAAATTCGTCCATGATATTAACGGTAACATATGAAAGTTAACGGAGGGATAAATTTGTCACACTTTTTTCATTTTTCGAAATAAAAATTTGGATTTTCATCTTTCAATGATAAATTTATCAGTACATTACACATTCAGACATAAAAATAGCTAATTATCCTACGTTTATTCTTTCACTTACCTCAATCAAACAAATGTTGTGCAAGTGCAAATGTGAGACAGCTGTCATATCAAGAAAGATTTTGATCTCATAATAATGAATCTATTCACTAACAAAATATTTTTTTATTCAAAACATTATTTTAAAATGCTTTAAAGATAAAAAATAAAACAAATATGTTTTATTAGAACTAAAAAGAAACAAAAAAGTTACACGAGGAAAATGAAAAAATAAATAAATTATAAAAACAAAAAATATTGTTAAATAAAAAATATTGTGCAAGACTTTATCTTTGTTGAGGAACATTGTTTTTAGGCAATTTTACGTAAAGGGGGTACTTTATTTTATTATTTACTGATTCGGGGTAGTTTTTAAATAAATTACGGAAAAGGGGTAAGTCGTAAAATTTTTTACGACTTCTGAATAAGAAGTCGTAAACAATTTTACGACTTTAATTTTTTAATTTTATTATGCTAAAGTCGGATAATTTTTCACGACTTCTGAATACAAGT
>PYAF01000404.1:74197-137730 GCA_007407185.1 Glycine tomentella
CCGATTTTATTTTACGACTTCGAAGTCGTAAAATAAAAATAACTTGTATTCAGAAGTCGTGAAAAATTATCCGACTTTAGCATAATAAAATTAAAAAATTAAAGTCGTAAAATTGTTTACGACTTCTTATTCAGAAGTCGTAAAAAATTTTACGACTTACCCCTTTTTCGTAATTTATTTAAAAACTACCCCGAATCAGAAAATAATAAAATAAAGTACCCCCTTTACGTAAAATTGCCTTGTTTTTACTAAGATTTTTTCTCTGAATAAGATTTTTCTATCCGTAAGATTTGAATTTAAGAACTTGCTTAAGAAGATCGAATGCAGAATCACTGGACCAATGATGGTAAAATGTGTATATATGATATATCAGTTCAGTAAAGTCAGTTAAAAAAATACTTTTAAAATACTAACCATTAGATCTTTATCGGACGGTGCAGATTCACGACTGCGTGAATGCAAGAAATCCAAAAAAACAACCTGCATCAGCTTATTTTCAACGCCAACAACAAAAGCGTGCTTTCTTCGTTCCTTTGTTGGGTGGTTGGTTGCTTCAATTGTATCAGTATATACTCAGAAGCCATGATTTTCGTTAATGGCCTTCCGTTTTCTACCCATTCATCTCACCCTCAGGTGCCCCCTTTCTTCCTTTATTCCCTTCTCAAGACAAGGAAGTGAAAAAAAAAAGTCACAATTTTATGCATCCTACTTTACACACTTTTCTGCTGGCTATATATATATATATATGCCATTAATTTTTATTACTTTTTCATTTGATTATCCGATTGCATTCTATCGTGGGCTTGTTTTGTTAGGGTTACACATTCTTGTTGGCTTAATGTTCAAATAAAGTTTGCTTGTTTGAGAAGAAGCTAATCGTAGAATATAAGTGTAACTGAAATCCATTTCTTTAGACCTCTTCGGAGTATTTGTCAGTTTTAGGTTTTTTTTGTTGTTAATTTTAGTTTTATAATTCAGTATCATTTTTTGGATGTAAATGCTAGTTTATAAATTTTTAATTCCACATTTTAAATCTGAAATCTAAAGCTTGCAAATCATTCACTATTTACTCACTCGGGCTTGTTTAGTAGAGATGGTAGTGGACTGGTGGGGTGGTGACAGTGGTGGTTGAGGCTACAATTGTGGCAGCTGTGGTCATGTTTATTATCGCAATCCTTGAAATTGCCGAAAATCTGTGTTGTGGCCGCAATTGCAGTTGCAGACCGCAATTTGAAACCATAGCTGCGGCAGTGATGACAGTTGTATTGGGTGTTTTTCAGAATGATGAAGGAAATTGAATGATTTACAAGTAAAAACCAAAAATTGAAAATACCTTCTTTTTTTTAAACTTTAAAGTTCAAGTTAAAAGTCAATTCAGCTGTATCTTAGTTGATTGCATTTTGTTTTTAAATTATTTAAAAACCAAAAGCTGGAAACTTTAGTGTGTTTGGCTGAGCATTTAATTCTGAAATAAAGTGGTTTAAGTTTGGATGTTTTTATTTTAAAAGTTAGTTAGTAGTAAAACTCAGTATAGAAAATCCCAATGAAAAAGTTATATAATCAAAAACTGCGGCTGATTCAATTAGTTTTGCTGAGAACAAATCTAAGATGGAAAAAAGTGAAGGCATGAACATATCAATTTTGTATGCATTGCTATGTACCTCACTTGATGAATGATGCTAACTTACATCTCAAAGGCAAGGAATTATAGAAAGCATGTAATGATATAGCTTCTTATTTCTCATGCTATGTTTCAATGAATAGCTCCTGGAAAAATGCATGATATTGTGAGTTTTTCACTTGTTTGCATGATTGGAAATTACAAGGTTTGTGATGCAAGTATAAATCTGATTTTAGAATCATTTGATAAGCATGTGAAAGGCTTGCATTCTGTGCCTGTGAACAGGGAAAGGATATTCTACTTGATTTGTTGGAAAATCCCATTCTGGTATCAGCCTCAAGCTCTTTGAAGGCTAACTCAGAGAGGAAGTTCTCAGTATCTGATGAGTCAAGTCCAGAGAGATCAAAATGGGTTTATATATTCCAGAGAGAATATGCTACCGTTGACCCCGCCCTTGTTGATGTAATTTTTTATCCTTTTGTAATGTCATTAAGCTGATATGTATTACTTAAAATGTAAACATTTTCCTTTTACTTTAGTGATGATGTCTAAGAGATAATTCATGTAAAATTGTAAATCTAATTTTAAACTAGTTCATATTTCATTATTGTATGCAACTATTAATCTTGGGCATGCAGGAAATTCATACTTAATTTGACTGTATGTTACATCATCTGTGGAATTTCTTTTCCCTGACCTGAATATTCCATGAGTTCTGCCTTGCATCCCATCCTGTCCATTTTTTTCACATTGTGTATTTCTTTGTTCTTTTTTCTTTTATTTGGTCTCGTGTTGGCCTTTATGTTAGAGAAACTCTTACAAAAAAATGAGCAAAAGCCATGGTGACTCTGTAAAATGTGATGCTTTAATTTATGTTTCTAACTTTCCATTAAATCAATAACTCCATGCCATTACTGTTTTAGTAATCTTCGGGATTTGTAAATCTACCGGTATGATTGCCAATTAATATTTCAATTGATTTTGCTGAGTTTTACTGTTATTTTTTAACATTTTATTCATGTGCTTCTTTCTCCTCCCCATATCACTAGTTTGTTGGCACCGATGAAGCAACAACGTGTGTTGGCCTTGTTATTCGGAACCAAAAGAATGGAATGTAAGGACTAAGGATCTGTTGCTATATAGATAAAAAGTTTACGGTATATTAAGTTTGTTTTGCAAATGTTCCTTCTTCCAGGTGTTCACTTTCTAATATTATTGTTTTTATTTTGACACTGCAGGACGTCAGTTGCCCATATGGATTCACCAAAAATTGTAGAAATGGGCCTCTCCCAAATGTTAACGTCACTTGTCGACAACAGTTTGGAGACTGAGTTTGATGTGCTTTTCCTTCTCTTTATTTCTAATTTCTATTAACGATGTTTTTTGTCATCAATATGTTCAATGATTTCTTTTTGATTTAAATATCTTCTGAAGGAAAAGTTGCTTTGTCCACAATTGTAGATGCATCTCATTGGGGGGTTTGAAGATGTCTCACTGCAAGTCTGGCCAGGGTCTTCTGCTTTGTTATTGAATTATCAATATGTAGTTTCCACTCAGTGAAAGAGTAATTGTAGCTGGATCTATTGAACTTTTTTGCAGCATGCTAATGGTAGCACCGTATCAGAAAGCCCTGCAGATTTGGATGGTTATTCCTTTCCTCTGTGTTCAAAGATTGTTCACACTTTATGGTCAAGAGAGGAGAAGTTTCACATCCGAACTATGTGTGTTCTTGGACATAATACCAGAAGGGATTCTGATGGAAACACATACCCCTTTTTCAATGGATTTGTGGTCAGCTTCTGCTTTAAAATCTTGTCAAAACATATGGTTCATTTACAATATGTGATAAACCACTTTCTTGCTTACCATCATTATAAAACATATTTACCCTGTTAAAGAATTCTAGGTTCTGGGCCAGAGAAGAAAGAAAAGAAAGAAATATGGGTACTGGTAACAAACAGAAAATTATATCACATTATTGTTGTTAAATGCCTTAACCAAATAAAATATGGGTAAGAATTTAGTGATACAACTACAGGAAATCATGAATTGCTGAGTGCTTATTGAGGATCATTACAAATCATGGCATTCATAAAAACCTCTTGTTAGAACAACTGTATTATCCATTTTCTAATTACGTACACATATATCATTGTAAAATTACTTATACATTATAATAACATGATATGTTTTTGGTTTTATCATTTTGGCAAAAGCTGTTGTACTGCTTTTTGATGAATAACTACATGCATTTTCAAACCTTTAAATGGGTTATTTGACTTCTCAGATCCTTTCAGGTGGAGACTAGAACAGGAATCATCATCCCAGCTATCTTTGATAGAACTTCTAGGTGTCCAGATGAAATTGTCAGAAGAATACGAGTATCTGTGTCTTATGAAGATGCCAACTGGAACGGAAAGTTATTAGAAACATATGATTGTGGCACTGACTGTTTCAAAATCGCTCCTTGTTGCTGGTAACAAATTGAAATTTCATGAACTCATTTTCGAACCCTGCATGTGAAAAAACTCCTATGAACCCAATGCAGAAATAAACTAATAAACAAAGGATAAAATTCCTCTAAAGTTAGATTGCCTTTAAAGTGAGCATGTAAGAGTATATATTCCATTAAATTTTAGTGGGTTAAGAATATGATGTACTTTTAATTCAATGAAAGGAGGGTAAACATCTGTTGTTTTTTTTACTTAAAGAGTCAAGCTCTCTTTACTGAAGTCTTATCGAAAAATAAATTCTGCCAGGCCATGCATAGTGGTGCAAATTGTCTTATTGGGAAGTAATGAATTATATATTTTTCTCTGGTTGACAGTCTTTTTATTGATGTGCAAAATCCTTTGTCTTCCATTCTGGTATATTGATGCTTGTTGGCCCCTTCTTATCTAGGACTCTTCGCCCAAATCATATTGCTTCATCACTTCTGAACTATTCTGATTCAGAAATTCTTTCAATCTGTTCTACATCACCTACTGCTGAGGCCCCAGATTTTGTGGAGAATTTAAAAAGGTAAACCTGCAGTTGATTCTGGTTTGTATATTTCAAGCTATTATCTTGTTTAAAAATTCACCATTGTCTTAAAATTATGGGGATATTGGAGGAAATTATTGAAAAGAATCTCATGGTGAATAATATCCCTAATAATTCGGTTTTAAATTGAGTTCAATGGCATCATGTGATCAATAGTGGGATAAAAATATTTTTGTTATTGTCTTATGATGACGCAGTTTTTTGAATCATTATTTTATTTTATTTTTGTGAAATATCCTTTATAAACGCTACCTAGACAGTCTTACATACCTAATTAAACAATCTAATTTATACTGTTTCTCTGAAAAAAAATATACAAAAATCTTGTAGCTGCCACTGGTAAGGTCGGATTCCCTTCAGTACTCTAATTTCAACTGTAAAACTTCAAACCCTTCCATTTATGTGCCTTGGTTTATCCTCATTTCTCTTCAATGATGAAATTCAAACTTTCGGTTCTGATTCTCTTCGCTGATATATTTCTCTGCAAGAAGAGCGAAAGTTTTTGTAAGATTAAAATCCTTTGCTCTTTTTTATGCACATCTGAGTAGACTACTGGATTGATATCTAAATCTATATGCTGCCCATTGTTTCCTAGACCTACATATTTGCTCAAGTATTTCACAGGAGATAATAATCACATTTCCCATCTTCAGGCAGTGGAATTATTTGATCGAGCATCCACACTGGACTGAAACCTTTCCCAAGAAGCAGCCTCGCACTTTTGCTAGGAGTTCTTCTGATGGAAGGTGGATAAGGTGTTGATGACATTCCAAGGTTGCTTGGGCTAATCCTTTTCAATAATTAGATTGCCTTATTAAAATGGTCATCTCTCATTAAATGTTTCATTTCTCATTCCTGTAAGTTATCAAATTGCAGCCATCTTTAGTTTTATACTAATATGATATGTAATTAGCATTGTGCTGCGAAAAATTTCTGCTAAGGACAACACTAGGAACATGGTTAAGCCAGAGGAACCATGAAAACGATAAACCCAACAGAAATGGCGTGAAGATTACTCAGCTATTCCATGGCTCTTGTCAAAATTGAAAAGCTCTATCATAAGCATGGGATATAGCGTTCTAGTTAGAGAAATGAGAGCAACATGTTCTTTAATACATTCTTTCAAACACAAGTTATCCTAGTGATTGAAATTTATTAGGACTTACTAGTACAATATTATGTGTGTCTCACTTCTTTTGAACGAGTCCCAACAAATTCCAGCTAATGGAAGTGTTGAAAAGTTTGTATTAAAGTTTGTGTTATTCTTTTTCAAATAGTATTGTGCACATTTGCACAATTTTCACTTTCCATTGACAGTTGGTCTCACATCATTTTCTGGATTTTGGATTATCTTACCTGTTAGTGAATAGGTGATGCTTAAAAGTTTGCAATAAGCATTGATCTTTCCCATCATCATCTACCCTTTCCATTTTTTTATGGTATATTTGGAAGTGAGTACAGCATTTGTCCTCCCTCTTTTCCACATTTCAAACTTATCGTCTTTTCTCTTTAACGTATTTAAACAGAGCCTTAAAAAAAGGTAAACCAATGTTCAATGTATAATTTAATATTAAAAGGAAAAAGTTGTTATTTTTAATTGAAATTTAAAATTTAATTTCAATACGTTATATTTTATTCAGAGTTGGACATGTATGTCACCTACCCTGGTTGCTACATAATAGTTATATTGTCACCTCATTTTTTTCTAATCAAATAAGAAAATATTAATTATTTTCTTTTCTTCATTTATTTAAATAATGTAAATTATATTAAAATTTTCTTTGGTTTAAAAATATTTTATTTCACTTTATTTTCTATGTTCACTATATAATATATAAAAGTATATTTAATTTCATTTAAATGACTTTTTTTTAATAGTGAGTTATCAAGTATATCAATTTTTTCTCTTTCTTTTTTGTCTGCTTGAGCTTTCACTTCACATTTAGGGTAAGGAAGAAGTGAAATGAAAGAAAATGTGTTAAAACGTGAAAATTGCTTAATAAGCAAGAAAATGAAATGAAAGAAAGTTAAAAAAAAATATGCTCTCTTTTTTGGTTATGTAGAAGTAAAAGAAAAGAAAAATATCCATATAAAATGATATAAATATATTTAATAAAAAATATAAAAATAAGAATATTTTAGTCTTTTCATTATACACCACTTTTTCCTCTTATTTTAGTTCAAAATCAATTGCACTATAAATATTAGTGCGTCTGTTTTCTTTCAATGAGAAGACTCCAAATGATAGAGCAGATAACTTTTTTTTTGTCTGACCTCCCTTTTTCATGCTTTTTTAAAAAATATATTAGAAAAAGGAAAGACAATGTTGAGTGTCTAATTAATATTAAAAACAATAAAATTTAAGTATAATATTTAATTTTTTAATTATATAAATAATTTTTTCTTTCATTTGTTTTAAAACCTGACTGATTGTAAATATTAGTAGATTTTACCTTTTCTCTTGCTCTTTCACTTTATTTTTAGAAGACTCTAGATGATTGACAGTCATATAATTTACTTTTATCCGTCGGTCTTTATTTGTTTTTGTTCTTTCATGTGTTTCAAATAGAACGTTGGAGAAAGGTAAAACAATATTCAATGTATAATTAATATTAAAAACAATAAAGTATACAATTGAAAATATTTAACTATATAAATCACTTTCCCCTCATTTATGTCAAATCACGAAGATTATAAATATTAATTAGTCTCATATTTTAATCATTCTTTTACTTTTTAGAAGACTTTGGACAATGAAAGGAATATATAATTTATTTTTATATGACAGTCTTTATCTGTCTTTCGTTTTTTATGCATTTATTTATTTGTCATTCTTATTTAACGCATTTCAAATAATGTGTTAGAGAAAAGTAAGACAATATTCAATGTCTAATTTATATTAAAAAATTAAATTTAAATATTTTTTTAATTATATAAATCATTTTCACCTTCATTTGTTTCAAAACCTGACCGATTATAAATGTTAGTAGATTTCACATTTTCCCTTAATCTTTCATTTTACTCTAGACAATGGATGTACATATAAAATTTACTTTTATCTGTCAGTTCTTATTTGTCTTTGTTCTTTCAAGGGTGTTTCAAATAGAGGCGTTAGAGAAAGATAAAACAATGTTCAATGTCTAAATGTCTAATTAATTTAAAACAACAAAGCATACTATTTAAAAATTTTAACTATATAAATCATTTTCCTCTCATTTACGTTAAATCCTGAAGGATTATAAAGATTAATTGGTCTCATATCTAACCATTTTTTTTTTACTTTTAATTAGAAGACTCAAGACGATGAAAGGAATATATAATTTATTTTTATATGTCAAGTTTTATCTATCCTTCCTTTTTCATGTATTTTTTCTTTATCTTATTTCACACATTTCAAACAAAATGTTAGAGAAAGGTAAAACAAAGTTCAATGTCTAATAAATATTAAAAATAGTAAAATTTCAATATAATATTTAAAATGTTTAATTGTACAATGTTCACTAATAGAGAAAGGTAATACAACCGGTGATTTAATTTAATCATATTTATTAGATGAAAAATAAAGAGAATGACACGATCATAGAGGACCCTTCCCTCTATTCCCATGATATGATAAATGTTCTTTTGGAGTTGAGATTTAACCTCCAATTATACAAGAGAAGCAAACAGAACACGCTTTTGAACGGCTGAGACATAACCAATTTTTTGGATCGGAAAAATATATTCGGACAAGTGTCCAACACTTTGTTAGAGGAAAAAAAAAGATAAAAATATAACGACAGGTAACATGATAGGAATTAGGAAGAGAAAAATAAAAAAGTATTAATGAGGTGTTTATAGAGTGTATAAATAGGGGTGAAAATTGGTTGGATTGAATTCAACTTGATAAGTCTGATATGATCTATTTTATATTCTTATAGTCTAAGTCTAGTTCTGTTATTCATCACAAACTTATTTTTTAGATTTAGATTTGAACTTTTATATATGTTTATTTGATGTGTTAGTTTCATATTAACAAATGTAATAAATATTTTATTTCTTTGATAAGTCAAACATTTTCATTACAAATATAGAAATTATATTTGTACAACAAAATATACAACTAAAAGAGAGAAAAATTGAATTTAAAATGTAATAAATAATAGGATGGAGGAGAGAGATATACACAAAATATAATGTTGTATAAATTGTTATACAAAATTATTCTACATATCTCTTTTAAATACGAAAATAACTCAAATCATCAAATCATTAAAATAATTTTATTAAAATAATTAAAATATTATATATCATTGATAAAAAAATTATTACAAAATATTTTTGTTAAATAAGTCGATTTGTCGTGCCTAATATAATCTGACCTATTTAATTAAAAAGATTTTTTTAAAAAAGTTTGAGTTTGACTTTTTTGTGTTAAATAAGTCGAGTCAAATCAGATCTTAAATAATCATAAATCTCCTATGACAATCCAACCTTACTTCCATCCTTATTTATATATAAGTATCATTGTTCTTTTACATGTATTTATAAGAATATTTCTTGACAAAATCACTTATCAATAGTGGTTTTTTTTTTTCTTATGAAAGTTTATTTTTATTTTTCCCACAGCTAAAAATAGCCATTAATGCCCAAAAAAAATGATACAGTTTTCATTTTAATTTGTCTCCTAGTATGGTTGGATTGGAGCTAAGAATGTCTCTTGTATAAACTTCGTGATTGACTAATTGAGCTCAAATATATTTAACTACTAACCAATTACAAATTCCACTCGACCGAACAGTCACTATATGGTTTGTATAACCAGTTAATTAATCAATTAAGAAGTTGATTTGATTATTATCGAACAAATCAAATGAGTGCCTTACATTGCATGTAACCTGAATTCAAGCAAAGCATTTTCGCACATTCCTTTTTGTTTTTTGGTGAATTTTTTCCCACATTCTGAATTAAACAAAACTTAAGTTTTATTTGAATCAGATTGTAGGAAAAAATCACCAAAAAAACAAAAAGGAATGTGCGAAAATGTTTTGGTTGAATTCAGGTTACATGCAATGCAAGGGACTCATTTGATTTGTTGGATACTAAATAATCAACTTATGAATTGATTAATTAACTGGTTAAACAAATCATACGGGACAGTTTGGCCGAGTGATCTAAGGCGCCAGATTTAGGCTCTGGTCCAAATCCCACATCTGTCATATTGAATATTATTTTATTTTGTAATTTCTAATTGGTTATTAGTTATATATATTCAAGCTTAATAAGTCAATCACGAAGTTTATACAAGAGACATTCTTTTTCTCATACATTTTAAGATTCTATCATGTTCATCAACAATGTCAAAATTTAAATACATTAAAAATCATAGAATCTGCTGAGAAATGTAGCTACAATCCAACCCGTACTAGGAGACAAGTTAAAATTAAAATTATATATATATATATATATATGTATGTATGTATATTGCATTAATGGGTAATTTTAGCTGTGGGGAAAATTAAAAATAAACATTTTTAAGAAAAAAATATCACTATTGGTAAATGTTTTAGTCGAGGAATATTCTCAAACAAATCTAAAAGAAAGAATGTAGAGAGGGCAAGTAGAGGCTTGAGCCCCCCTCTTGCAACTTTTCTAATATATATATATATATATATATAAAATTAATTTTGTATGTTTTATTATAATGATGGTTAATGTTAATTAATATAAAGTTGTGTAAAATTAGTTGTGTTTGTTGTTTATTGTACTAATTAAACGATAACTAGTGTAAAATTGTGTCAAACTAATTGATTGTTTGATGTTATTATAATAATAATTAAGGTTATCATCATTTAATATAAAAATTTGTTTTAATTTTATGTGTAAAAATAATATTTTAAAATTATTATTTATTAAAAGTTAGACATTTCCCTTTATAAGTTTTTTGGATCTATCAGTGCTTACATAGGAGTTAAAGTAGGTTGCACTGTCCATCGAAAGCTTGTGATTTAGTCAGTTTAAAGCTTCACTTAACTCAGATTTGTTTCGCAAAGATGTCAAGTTCAAGCTTTTTTAGGAAGTTTTTTTTAGTTAAATAGGTTAGGTCATAGGCCTTATACAAATATCTTAAGCATGTCACATCAACCTACTTAACAATATTTTTAATAAAATTATTATTATTAATATGATTTATAATATAATTATTTTAAAAAGTGTGATGATTTGAGTCATTTTGATATTTGAAATAAGTTAATTCATATAAAGATAGATAAGTAGCAAGAATAAATAATATTTTCTTTTGATGAGACTTAAACTTTAGTAGCCTGTCATATAGTATTTGTAAGTTTTGGTCACATCTCTTGGTTTAAAATTATCTTATTATTTTTAATTAAAATATTTAACTTTGTTAAAGATTTTTTTACACTTCTTAATATGAAGCATACCTTTAATTAAAGCTAACAGGTCAGACAAACTTATGTAAAACTCTGACTCATGCCTAAAAATAGACTCGTAATGGATAATATGTTCATACTTAAACTATAAAAATATAAAACATACTATGTCAGATTTATATATAATTCAATCCAATCCAATTCATTTTCTTCTATTTGTACACTCGATTATTTAAAACACCTTATTAATACTTTTATTTTACTCTTCCTAATTCTTATCATATTACCTATCATTATATTTTTCTCTCTTTTTTCCTCTCACACAAAGGGTTGAACATTTGAGGTGTACAAATATATTTTTCCAATCTAAAAATTGGTTGTCTCGCCCATTCAAAAGTGTGTTCTGTTTGCTTCTCTTGCATGATTGGAGGTTAAATCTCGACTCCAAAGAACTTTTATCATATCATGGTGGATAAAGGAAAGGGTCATGTGTGATAGTGTCATTCTCTTTGTTTTCCGTCAAATACAAAACGATCACCGATTGTTTTTTCAAAATCTTTACCTACGTTGATTCTATAATTCTTATGATTTGTACAAATCTCCCTTCCTAACAAAAAACAATTCTGATTTGTTAATATATCTTATTCCCTATACCAATACCATCCAACCCTTTCTCAATTGGTGTGTATTAGCATTATAACCACCAAAATATTTATATATAAAAAAACAATCAATTTATTTGTTCTAATAAATTTCACTTGAGGATATTACAGTAATTTGATATGTATTCTTTTTATATAAAAAAAACGTTATTTCTCTCTACTTGCATCTCGCACACAAAAAATTTCAATTGTCACACAATCACTGAAGAGAGTGAATTTTCTTGTTAATTTCTTTCATATGATGTTCTACCCCTCTTTAATTTCTACTAACCCCCTTAACTGCATTATTCATTTTACCCAATCAAATCATGCATTTGACAGCCTTTTCAATGAATTAGAGGACTCGCTAGAATTTTAACTATATGAGACTTAAAGACCTAATGAATTCTAATTTGTTTCAAAATTAATAAACCATTTGTGTGATCAGTCAGGTCGATGCGTACTACTTGGCAACGTCATTTTCCCTCTACAAGAAAACAAAAAGGTAATTATAAAAACAAAACAAGAATGAAAAATAATAAAAAAGATAAAATGTACCGGATTAGATTGGATGATAATTGAAATTGATTTTGATAGTAATGAATTATGCAGTAATAATAATCAAGCAAGCAGAGATTATTAAAATAAGAATTTCCAGATCTTGTGTGCAAGAAGTCAATAACAAATACAACCGCTGGAGTCTGGTTTTGGATAAAAGACTGGAACTACGAAGGGATCGTAGAAGAAGACGAGGTAGCTTTTGGAATTCTAAGGATCGGGGAGGGATTAGAGAAGAGAGAGAGTGAGTGAGAGGAAAGAGATTTTTTTTAAAAAAAAAAAAAGCAAATTACTGTAATGTCCTCAAGTGAAATTTATTAGAACAAAAAAATTAATTGGTTTTTGTCTGAAAATTTTGGTATTCACGACTAATGCATACCGACTGAAAAGTTGTGCATATTAGCAAACTCCCCTCTCTCTCTATATAAAAGAATACATTAAATGAATTCATAATAACATTATGTTTATATCAACATCAACATGAGTATCTTTAATTTAAGTTAATTGGGATCGATGATAGATGAACCCAATGATAAATCAAAAATGAAACAAAAAAAGAGAAAGGAAGAGGAGAAGAAAAAAGTGAAAATAAGATATAAGAGACTAAACTAAAATATGGATGAAAGAAAGAATGAGAAAAAAAGAGAAAAAGAACTATAAGGGAATGACTAGAACTTAGAACTATTAATGTATTTAATCCTCCACCAAATTTATAACTTCTTTCCACTCTATTCTAAGACATACCGTCCGTCAATCAAAATAAAGGGAGACTTTCAAAAGATTGGTTTACAGTCAAAAATTACCTCCAATACAGATTTAAAGGATAAAAACCAAATGAAAACAAAAACAAACAAGGGTTATGATATTTTTGTGAAAAAACTATTGCCACAAAAGTCATTTTTTACCTAATTTCCGAACGTGCTTCATTTTTTGCATACAAGATACAAAAAACTTGTAATTTTCTTTTTCCCATAATGCTAGGTTGAAAGAGGTGTCAACGTGCTTCATTTTCTTTTTCACCCTTGACTTTAAAGCAATTATTTCTTAGTAGCGGTCTTCCCTTGCCACGAACACCATAACGCCACAAATTAATGCTATCCAGAGTTATTTTTTGACATGGCTTATCTTTACTGCAGTTAAAATTGACTGCAATATTAGTTTCGCTGCTTCCTCGAATATTTCTGTATGTCACGTTGCTGATTTGCACGCGTGAAATCTCCTGCAACAAAATTAGTTATAATTGAGTTTTAAACACCAAATATTTTTGAGCTTGAACTATATATATAGCTAGGTACAATAATTGTGCTACTGTGGTCTTATGTTATGGCAATTATCGATATACACGTTGTTGTTATTGTTTTAACATGTAAAATGTCTTTCACTAGTTAATGCAGAACCGACTGAATGCAAGAAAAAAAAAATCCAATACCAAAAAATTAAAGAAAATTATAGCCTTACAATGACATGTAAAGCAATTTTCCATGGTCATACTACCACAAATCATCATGTTTGATAAGTTCTTTTAACTTTTACAACACCATTAGTCATGCTCTATTGGTTGACAGTATAAAAATTCTCAAAATTAAAATGTCTATTGCTTTTTTTAAATGCAAAAAGGCATGTACTAGCATCACAATAGAGATAGGCATCGCAATAAGATTGACACCCCTAACTCTACCCACGCCAAAAAAGCTAATAATGTTATTGTTTTAATTATAAATAATTTATAATAGTAAAATAAGCGTGGAAGAAAAAAGTAGCTATTAGAATATTAAGATGTGAGCTAGAAGCACAAACCTTAAGGTCGCATTGATGTAGTGGACAATATTGTTGATCAATGACAATGGTATTTTGCACACTATTCATGACAATGTCTTCATAGACAAAATTTGAAGCGTTTAAAGTTTTCTTCGGTGGAGCGGCCCATGATTTGATTCTAAGACCATTCCTAGTACCAACAAACGTGCAATTCTTGACAACTATACCTTCCACATCCGTTTCTCCAACATTCTTCCCATGGCTTCCCACGCTAATTCCATGACCAGGGCCACAAACAACATTTGAAATCCAAGCATTCTTAGTGCCGGAAATCATAGCAACACAGTCTATCGCCTGTGCCAATTTTCACACTGGTGATATTTATCCCATTTGTTTGGGCTATTCTGATTCCATCAGTGTTACGGTTGTGCTCGGGGGATTTTAGGGTTAGATCTGTGAAGGTCATGTTCTCACATCCGAATACTATGAAATGACCACCTTTGCTATCAATGGAATGCAAGTTCTGGACATGGCCATTGGTGATGAAGTGAAAATCCATAGTTTGGCCAAATATTGAACCAAACAATATGTTAGTATAAGTTACAACATGCACGTGAAGCTAAGAATATTAGGGGAGGTAAATAAATAAAAGTAACGTGTGTAAACCACAGACATTTGTGATTCTACATTCATTTCCTAATGATCACTAAGGTTGTTTTCCTTCTATTCCATTCCTTAATGATTACTGCATTCATTTCCAGTTATGATATGGTAAAACAGCGTGAGAACCAAGCAAGATACTACTAAAACATTTTTTTTTTATGAAATTCATTGAAATGGATCAAAATTAAACTTGATTTATGAAACACGAAATGATGGATTTTAATATATATAACATAACGATGCAAGGTTATGACCTTTTTTTTTAATGATTATGCAAAGTTATGACATGTTGATAACACAAGTTAGAAAGCGTATACTTGAGAAGGGGAAATGAAATCAATATTTGTTATCTTATAAGGAATCACGAACAACAACAAAAAGAGGAAGAGCTTCTCCTTTGTCTAGTAGTTTGGTTTTTTACTCAATCTTGTGCCACATAAAATTGACTAATGAGAAGACAGTTACATAAATACCAGACAAAAAAAAAAAAAAAAAGACCTCCCGTTTAGACACTAAGTGATAAGTTCAAATAGTTAATATCTACCGTCATAGCAAAGTCTTATCCCACTAAATGAGGTTGACTATATAAATCACACAACATCATTCAGCATGGTACAAATAGTTATTATCCGTTAATTGAAATACACAATTTTTTTTTAATTGATGCTAATAAGAAGTTTAATCCAAGAATTAGAGAAGACTAATGCTCAAAATTCTAAAACCATAATGATGTGGATATATATATATATATATATATATATATATATATATATGTTGTGCTTGAAAGTTGAAAGTTGAAAGGTGTAATGTTGAGTACCCCCCTAACCCATTTAATGCAGAATATTAGATTGATTCTGATACACAACAATCAGAATTTAATATTCTGCATTACCTTTAAAACAATTGGTTGATCAAGAAAAAAAAAAGTACCGTAAAAAGAATTTCACAATTTGCATTGTTTTCGCATTTTTGGCGAGTGGCAGATCCTTGACCATCCAATGTGCCACCTCCATTCACATTCAATTGGTCGATATATCTGAAATTTATCCATTTTTTTTTTTATCAGTGAGCAAACATGGATCTATTGGAGCCTTCAGAACACCTTTGATTTGGAAGGTAATCGAACCATAGCATGAACCCTTAAATATAACACTTTTGAGCAGGTAGGTTCCTTTTGGGATCAAAACCGTTGCTGATCCATTCCACTTGCATGCATCACTCCACGCTTTCAAAAATGCCATTCATAAAAGAGTAACACATTATTAGATAGCTCGATAAATTAAAGAATAAAGTTATTCTCGCAATAATTTCTCACCACACTTTTTCATGTCCTTTTTTTTTTTTAATCGTTAATACATCACTTATTTTATACTCACTTTTCTCTCTTATCTTTCTATCACATTTTCATATCTCTTTTCTCGTACACCATGTTTGACTTAAAAAAATAATCTAAAATAATACCTTAAAACTGAAAAATTGAAAAGTTAGTTGACTGCTTGTTGACTGAAATCACTTTATAAATGTTTGGTAAATTCATTTGTTGATGTAGCAGGTAAACTTAAAATGATGGAAATATAAATGTTTATATGATATTTTTATAAAAAAATAAAATAAAATTTATGGATAAAATATATTTGTGGGTAATTATAATTTTACTTTTTAATTAATTTTAAACTTCATAGTTATTTATTTAAAGATCAATCATTTTAATTATTTGGTTTAGTTTCAATTATTATATTTTTTTCATAGTGGGCATTCAACATCAACTCAAGTTAATTGGAATCGATGGTAGATAAACCCAACAATAGATCAGAAAAAAGACAAAGAAAGAGAAAAAGAAATGGGAAGAAAAAAGGAAAATAAGACAAAAGTAGAAATAAGCTAAAATAAAAAAAGAGTGAAAGGAGGAAGGGAGAAATGAAGAGGAAAAGAACTAAAAAAAAAAGAGGAATGACTAGAACATAGACATATTAATGAGTTTACTCCTCCGTCAAGCTTATAATTTTTCTCCACAACGTCCTAAGACACATCGTTCGTCAATCTATATCACAATTTATTAGGTCTTGTTTAACTACCTTTCTCCGAGTAAATTTTGATTGACCTCTACCTCTCTTTGTGTCGAGCTCCTGATAATAAACTTTTGTTCTAACGAGAGCATCCAGTGGTCATCTCATAACTTGTCCAAACCATCTCAATCTATGTTTTCTCATTTTTTCACACACCGAACTACTGCTACCTTTCGTTAAATATCTTCATTTCTTATCTTATTCATCCTTGTATAACCACACATCCACCTTAACATCCTCATTTCTGCTACTCCTATTTTGTGTTCATATTGTCTATGTGCTAGCCAGCACTCCACTCCATATAACATTGCCGGTATATTATATCTTAAAATACTCTAAGTCTCAGCCAAGTTTAAAATATATATATAAAAAAAAAAAAAAACATAAACTTAAGTAGGATGATTTATTATATTTATCCGTATGGTAATAAAATCCTATATTATCTAAAGGGGTAGAAAATAAAGTTAACAAATATTTTTAAAAGTAAAAAGAACGTAAGTTAGAAACTAAAATACTACTTGAAATAATGTCTCAAAAATGTTGCAGGTTATTAAAAAAAAAAATTATCAAGCATAGCTAACATGGTTAAATAAACTTTGCAACTAATAAAAAAGTTATAAATTAACTAAAAGAAAAGTGAAGGGGGATGTTGACAAAGGAAATTGACATGCTTACCACACTGCTATCTTCCTCGCCATCTGCAATTGCACCGTACTCTGCCACATTGAAAAGCTTAATGTGTGCATCTGCAATAAATGGCAATAAGCATAACATGAACAAATATTTTGCACACATTTTATGTTCTTCTATGTAACCTTTCTTCCGTTTCACTCTTTGTAAGTTGTCTTCCTTTTTATTTTGAGACAATAAGTTGTCTTCCTTTTCACTTGATAATAGTATGATTCTACACACACAAATATACAAAATATATGTTTATAAAAGTCTTTGTCATAATTTGTTAAGATCCAATTGCAAGGTTTGGGACCATGAGTCCCACATTGGAAGTATGAGATTCTAGTGTGGGGTTTATAAAACCTTAGACTCTCAAACTACAATAGCTAGCTTTTGTGATGTGGTTTTTTCAAAATTCTTATCAATTGGTGTCAGAGTCTTCCATCATGACTCCCAGCATCAAACGAGTGACGTGGGTAGTAACGCCGGCATTGCAGTGTTCACCCGGGACTAGTCAAAGGGCTAGTCCCAAACAGTCCGCATGGGCGTCGAAGCTGCGGAGCGTGGTGAGGTGTTAGGATCCAATTGGAAGGTATGGGACCTGGAATCCCACATTAGAAGTATGAAATTCTAGTGTGAGGTTTATAAGATCTTGAATACTCCAACTACAATAACTAGCTTTTGTGATGTGATTTTCTCAAAGTTCTTATCATAATTATTTGTCTTAATTATAATGAATAATTTTTTCAATTTTTATCTGATATTATATTTAATGCTTTATTATATAACATATAAACATCATAATTATAAGAGATTTTGACTTTCAATTAATTAATTTAAATTTTAAATTTTTTAATGGAGTCGATATGCATTAATAAAAAATTGTGTGTGTAAAAATCAGTCTATAAAAAATATTATTAATGCAGTATATATAAATGTAATTAATATATTTTTTAAATGAAAACTAATTATATTATTATTAAATGAAATATATTATTATTACTTTTCAAAAATGTATTTAATATTATTAATGCAGTATATATAAATGTAATTAATATATTTTTTTACATTTAATAAATGTAATTTATGCTTTACACTTATTAAATAAATTACTTTCTGTTTAAATTTATGTATATTAAAATCCTATTAACATTAAAGTATACATTAGAATTTTTATTAACTTTAGTATTGCTTAAAAAATCTTTTAATATAATTATTTGAGTATAAGTATTAATGTAATATTTATATACATATATAACTTTTTTGTATGTAATGTGTGTGCAGGTGCACACGCTAGTGCAATACATATTTATAGAGTTCCAATTTACTTTAAGAGCATATCCAATGGAGTGTTTACATGAGTTGTTTAATTTTTTGAACAATGTCGCTTAATTTTTTTTTACCCATTGGAGTACATGACATGAAGTTGCTTACAATTGCTTAAAAAATTTATACCATAAATAACATTTTTCAAGTATTGTAAGATCCACAAAATCAAGTTAGACACTTATTTTAGCAATCTTAACATTTGAGTAAATTTTTGTGTACAATGTTTAAATCTATGTGGAATTATAAGGCCCACAAAATTAAGATACACAACCCATCTATACAACTATGCATTGTAGATACTCTAAGTTAATCAAAATCACTTTGCATAATTCACTATACAAACTGGTTGAGCGCCAACCATATTTGTCTCCAGCTTGAAAATCATCATTATACTACATTAAAATTTAAAATATACTCAATAAATAGAAAAAAATGTTTTTTTTTCTCACTTTGTAACGGTTAAAATTAATACCATTTGTAGTCATCCTATTAAAATGACTCTTGAAAATTGGCATTAGATATGTGAGTGGGTGGGTGTATGTATTTAGATCATTCATTTAAAGTGATTCTTAAAAACTGATATTATGTATGATAATAAACAAAACTATAATTTTTTAAAGTAAATATATTCAATAAAATTGCAATTATCTAAGTAATTAATAATACATACATACATACATATATATATATATATATATATATATATATATATGCAAACTATCCACAAAATGTAAAGCTTGGGCGTAACTCATTTAAACAATCAAGTCTAACTATTAGCTTTAATTTGTTTGTTTAAAGAAAACAAACTTTATAAGCACTAAATTCAACTCATCTACAATCCTCTGAAAAGCCATTTAATACAAAATATCACTTGTAGCCAAACAAGGGTTTGCAGGGTAACTCTTAGAAGACATATTCCTTGTACTGATCAAACATGTAGACTAATATGAGACTTGATTACTGAGCAGACACTCATACACTAAAATAAGGTAAGTGCAAGCTTGTGAACTTACCTTTTTCTTAAAAGCTTGTACGCCCCTGCTCTTCCAACAGCCAGAGTTGAAGTGTATGTGAACCTTGGATTTGGCTCCTCTAAAGTGAGGATTGTGCATTGTAGAAGATAAAGTATAATAAAGACATTAATTAAAAAATCAACAAGTGAGATTATAATTGATTTTAGATTTTGTTACATATGAGTTAAAAAAATGATTTTCTTGAATATGTATTTGATTTTATCACAATTTTCAACCATTGATTTTCTAACCAACGATTGTAATTGCACTTTATCCTCTAAAATGCACCTCACTCAGAGAAGCCAAATCCATTTTTGAGGGAATTAAAATTTTCAACCATTCTCTTTTGTTTAGTATAAATCACAATATAAATCACAATGATCATTTTTGGGGGAATTCCTTAACAGATCTTGTTGGGTATGGATCATTTTTGGGGGAATTCCTGCCTGAGATTTTATTATTTGTAATTTGGGCTTGAATCCATGAATAACTACGGTGCTTAGAGTTTCTAAGTTTATATATTTCCTTGTAATCTAAGTGCATTGTAACGAGTGTGTGAAGATAATATTGAGAATAACTGGAGGTAGTCCACATTGGGTGAACCAGGCTAAACACTGTGTATTATTTTCTTCTTCCCTGTCTCTCTTTCTGCTTTCTCGATTATTGTGTGATTGCTCGGTACTAACATATCTGCTAATTAGTGTAAAGCACAAAGTCATCTTAAAAAGATTTCCTTAGCAGACATGGCTATGCATAGGGATTGACAGATTGAGAAGCTTTGCTTCATTGTATTTTCTCTTTTTCCATGTTTTTTCCCCCACTCTTCTGCTATGGATGATCCCTTGTCCTCCAAATTCTTTTTACGTTCTTTCTCTTCAATTTAACGAACCTTTATACAGAACCAATAGTCTAACCAACATAATAAAATAGAGTCCTCATTCTTGAATGGGGGACAAACTTCTATTTAAGACAATGGTTTTACCAGCACACAACATCTTTCTTTATATTTTATAAAAACTATTTGCATACTAAAATTGCTTCTTTCTCCCTAAATATCAGCGGTTTATATATCAAATTAATTACTATCAAATTCCCTTTTTATGTTAAAATTTTCTCTTTCTCTCTAAATCTCAGTTTCTAACACTCATTACTTTCAAATATTTGCTTACCTATTAATTAGAGTATACTTTTTGAGAGTAAATTAGTGTACATTTTGCTTAGCTTATTTTAGAGAAATAATGGCTTGTTTTTATCAAGTTTCTAATAAAGCTTTCGAAACATAAGTGATTTCTTCTTAAAATTAATCTATTCCAAAACACGTGAATATTCTCATTGTACTCTCCTCTAAAGAATGACAAACATCATATTTAATTTCTTTTCTTTTAAATTTAAATTCTTTTAGAACAATTATGCATATCTTTTACAGCCTTAATTATTTTTTATTTTAATATATATATTAGATATTCAACATGACTAATTATATATATATCCTTTATAATTTTAAATACTTTTATTTTTATTATATTTAAAATTTTGGATAAACTTGAATATACTCATATAAAGCACAAAATGCTAGTTAAAACTGATTAAAGAAGGCAAAGAAGAAAAGTTTGCAAGATGTGAATTAGGGTACAAATAGAACATACCTGCAGATGTAAACGATGGAATCAGAGTCCAAGACACAATGTTTGGGCCCAAAATTCATAACCCTGGATACAAAAACGTTTACAAGTCATCACAGTGCACCTGCTAAAAAAGCAAGATAATCATTACATAAAACTAAGGTTAAATTACCTTTTTGGTCCTCTAATTTAATTTTTAGGTTTGATTTGGTCCTCTTATTATTTTAAGGTTTAATTAGGTACTGTGTTTTTAAAAATGGTTCGATTAGGTCCTTTATCTTTAAAAGGTTCAATTAGGTCCATTTTTTAAAAAAATGGTTTAAATTGGGTCTCATTTTTCTTCCATTGTTCTGAATTTTTTAAAAATAAGACAAAAATTGGTTTTAAATAGGACCAAATTGAACAAATTTTAAAAAATAAAGGACCTATTGAACCTTTCAAAAACAATAAAAAGGACATAATTGAACCATTTTTTTAAAAACACAGGAGCTAATTGTACCTTAAAACAATAAGAGGACAAAATTGAACCTAAAAAATAAATTAGAGGACCAAAATACATGATGACTGATGTATACAACAACACAATAATAATAAAGGCCTTTTGCCACTAGGCAGGACCAGTTATATGAATCAATTAAGACCATTCTGTAATGTGAAAAATAGGTCTTTGGAGAGGGCACTGGGATCTAGGTCCTTTTTAATACTAACTTAACACACTGATTTACTCTTATCCTCCATAAACCATATGACCAACTTCCCTAACTAGGGCTTCATTGGTCTTCTTAGATTACCAGATTCTAGGCAGATTCTATCATATTTTCCTCAATAAGTGTAACTGCTACTTTATTTCTAAGATATTCATTCCTAATCTTTATATTCTTGTATGCCCACTTTTATATTGGAACATTCTCATCTATGCAACACTCAGCTAATGCTCTCATTGACACCTTGCTACCCATCACCTGGTACCATAAGGCATATAAAGGCTTGTTGGTCTTATGAATGCATGATAAAATGTTCCTCAGAGCTCAGCCAGTACCTTTCCAATCACAAATAACACATGAAGCATTCCTTTATTCATTTCATCCATTTGGGTCCTATGATTTACAATTTTCATCTCCATCACTTTGTAAGACATGACACAGATGCCGAGAGAAAATTATCACAGTAAACAAGTACAGATTAAATGAGTTTTCATTGCCAAGTAGTGATAATAAACATAAGTCCAAAGATTAAGAGTGAACCGATTAGCTAATATTCGAACGGAACCTCATTTAACAAAGCCATTTGTCAAAATTATAAGGGAAAGATGTAAATTAGAAAACCAAATATATTACTGATAGGACTCTCCAAGTAATTGTATCGAAGGAATATAAAATACTAGCTTAATACTTTGATTTACATTAATAATCTAGGTAGTGCATACAACTAGCACAAGCTAAGCCAACACTACAAAGTAACATCGTGAAACCTGGATATTATAAGACCATCAATCCAGGAATATTTGGTACAACTTTGAGGACACCAAGGGGCATTTGGTACAAGGAAAATTTTTAGTTTTCCAGGAATTTAAAATTGGGAATGTTTGTTTCCCATATTTTATAATTTAAAAAAAAAAAAAACATTCCCAGGAAATATAGTTTTCGGGAATGTATTTTACCTGTGTTTCCTGCAAAAATGTTTCCAAGAGGGAGGTGGGAATTTAACTTTCCCAAGTTGGGAGAAAAGTTTCAATGCTGTAAAATTGTATTGTTCCCCTTTTTTATGATACAATTATTTAGTTTCAATGCTGTCAAGTTAGACTTATTTAGCTCATCTAATACAATTATATTAAGTTTTGAAATAATTTCTTATTAAATGTGATAAAATAATCTTTGATTCTCATGAAACATGTATAAACATTTCAAAGAATGTTAATGACCATCCAGATAGATTTAGTCATTCCTAGGAACCACGATTCCAATGATTTATGATTCCTGGGATTCATGATTTGAGATTCATGATTCTTGAGCATGGGAAAAACTTTCCTTTTACCAAACGGCCTCCAACAGTAAGACAGAATGAATTTAAAGAAAGAAGTTTACAACCACAATTAAACTACTATCATCCTATTAGTTTTACCCCAAACATACTTGTGAACAAAATGGCTTTCAACAATGCACCAATTGTGTTTGGGTAGCCTGTATTTTTTAATATGCAATTCTTTCAGCATTGTTTATTTAAAAATCAATTCCACCAAAATAAAATAAAAAATAAAAAACAGACTTCATATATCAGCTTATCATATAACAGTCGACTACAAATTTAAAAAAATTTAAAGAAAAATTCAAGGACTACCCCCCACCTCCAAAATGAAAACACAAATTAACTAAATCTTTGGATTAATAAGATAACAAGGAATGTGTTGGAGAAACACAATGAAAGAACACACCATTAAAAAAAAGGCAACACCATGAATAAAATAAGATAAGATCACAAATTTACTTAACGTGGTTCGACCACCCATCCCTACATCCACAACAATTTATTTAACATATTGAGAAACAATTCAAATTTTTAATTTCAAATCTATAGGATATTGTTTAGATTTAAAAGGATTTATCTTATCTTCACGATGTTGTTTCAATTCAAAGATATTATCTATAAATTAGGAATTTGTTTCTTCTTTTAAGATTAAGATGTTAGGTCTATAAATAGAGATTCTTGAGATGAGAAGAAACAACCAACTTGAAGAGGGGGTCACCACCCTAAGTGAAAAAAGCACCAATATTGGCATTTCTAGTAAATATCATTGTGTGTGTAACAACCGAAGCGCTCCTCTGGTCAGTCACCGTTGGCAACACAAAAAGCCACATGACTGAGACTTTCTTTCCCCACTCGATCTCCACGCGCGTGTGATTCACCTTGCATTGGATCCTCGTAACCAATCCAGCCTGCATGTTAGATGCACACGAGGAAAAACAGAAACATCAGATTCCGAGGGTTCAAAAGTCGTTACATTATGTTGGCATGATATACATGTAACATGTTGATTGGTCATGCATGGTTGATGTATGTGCAGTGTCACACATAGCCCCATGCCAGCTCACACCTAATAGTGGAAATAAATTAACTTTCCATAATTAATATTTTTATGTTTTATTACCTACTCAGTCCCTTTAATGTGAATTCTTGGCCCGGGATTAGAAAAGGCAAATGGCTCAGGCCTTTGCTGTGTAGAATAGAAAAGAGCAAAGAGAGGGGCCACTCACTGTCAGAGAGAGAAAGAGGAGAGAGAAACAGAGGCAAAGACAGAGTAGCCTCCTCCTTCTCAGTGAAAACAAACAAGAGTTGAGAGGGCAGATAAAGCTTGATGCTTGATTTCTACGTTTCTTGGAGAATTTGTCTTCAAAAGAAGGGTAAGCAGTGAATTTATGTCATCAAGGTTTATTCTGGCAGTGATTGGGGCTCCGTTGAAGCTCTTCATGGTTTATGTTTTTGTTTCTTTCTTGTTGACTCTCTTTGTGTGTCCTGTTGCTGTATGCTACACTGCATTCTGAACAAGAATATTGTGAACCCACCTGTTTCAATGCGATTGAGGCCAAAATGGACTTGTGGAGTGAAGTGTTTTAGAGGCTTTTCACATACGAAGATTTTCTTATCTCTTCATATTCTTAAGAGGGGATTTCACCTGAGACCTTGAGAGATTTTGTTACCTTTTTTCCCGGTTGGCTTCGTTCCTTTGATTTCCTTCCTTCTTTGATTCAATTTGGTTTCCTTCACAGTTTTCTGGGTATTCTGAGGGGGGTTTGGAGGGTTTTTCTCAATTTTTTTCCACCATGGCAGAGTCTTGGAAAAAACCAGCTTCTAGACTGAAGCAAAAGCTTCCCTCCTTGCAAGGGCCCAAGGCGATGAGAAAACTGCGTATCATTTGCAACGATCCTAATGCTACTGATTCATCCGAAGATGAGTTGGAGAGGATTCAGAACCCGAGAAGAGTAAAAAGAAGTGTGAGTGACATCCCTCTTCCCCCTCTTCCTCACACATTCACCACTCCTGAAATGGGGGTTAGCACTAAAGGTCAACCCCAAAGTAAGAAGAGGGCTTTGACTCATACCCCATCAACGAGGAAGAACACTTCTAGGAAATATAGAGGTGTTAGGCAAAGAAAATGGGGTAAATGGGCTGCTGAGATCTATGATCCATTTCAGAGTACTCGTGTATGGCTAGGCACTTTCAGCACTGCAGAAGAGGCTTCCCAAGCCTATGAGGCCAGAAGTCTTGAGTTTGAAGCTATGTCAAAGGCTCAAGCTTACATAACTGGTTTTGGTTCTGCTGCTGAACCTTTGTCTACAACTTCTGATAATAGTAACTGCTGTAACTCCTCTTCTGTTGCTGCTGCAGTTGATGTGTCTGTATCTCAGAAAGTTTCTACTACTTCTGATGACTCAGACAAAAGTGTGTTGTCACACAATTCACCATTGTCTGTGCTTGAGTTGGATACCCCAGCTTCCAAATCCGTTGAGAAGGGTAATGTTTTAACTGAGGGAGCTATTGAGGCTAATGATTTGGTGGATGAACTTGCAGAGCTAGAGATACCAGATTTGAGTCTGTTGAACTTGCCACCACCACCATCTGCTGCTGGTGCTGCTGTTCCATCTGAGATTGAGCCAAACTTTGGGCTTGATTTTGATTGGCTATTTTTTGATGATTATGGACAGGGTTTTGATGATTTTGGTGGCTTGGAAGATATTCATATTTGTGGGTTTGATGACAATGAGCCTAGTGAGCTTCCTGATTTCGATTTTTGGTGATTTTGGTGCCGATGAGTTTTCTGGTTGGACTGAGGAGCCCCTCAATACTAAGTTTTGCAGAACTCCGTAGGAATAAAGCTAGACTTCTACAATATTATAAGTTTTGTTATTGTTATACCTTGCCTTAGGTTCTGTTATTTTTTGTGAGATCTCAGGAATTGTGGTACCAATTTCTGAGTGAGTGAATGTTATATGCATTTATATTTATTTATTTTTGAGAGTTGTTAACTTGTTGGTAGAGCTAGAGCAGTGAGATGGGGGTAGAATCCTTTGGGTTTTCCTGTGCTGTTACAGAGCCATCCAAGGGATCTCAAACAATGATACTATGTCAAAATTTCAAGGTTCTTCTATGGCAGAATATTAATGAAATGAACTTCAATGTTTTGCATCGTTTAAAAAAAAGGCCCACATTTTAAGATGGTATCAAAGCCTATCCTACATCCATGACAAGATCAACCACCATATTATCCACGCACCAATCTCAACAGTGCTAGGCATGAGGGGGTGTATTGCTAATAGTCCAAGTCCCACATTGGTGAGAGCGTAGTGCCAAGATAGACATTATAAGTGGGGGGAAACCCTCACCCTATCAGCTAGCTTTTGGGGTTGAGTTAGGTTCAAACTCACATAATGTTTGTTCATAGCATAGCCATAATTGCTAAAACTGACAATAAGTTAATTTATACTAATCAATTTATACTAATCATTTTCAGGCCCTTCTTAAAACTTGTCATGTTTTTTAACTTAATAGTTAAAACACCTACTAATTTCTTAAAAAGAAAAACTAGAATCCTTGATGGGAAGATCTAAAATGTGCACAAATGAAGTAAAAAAGTCCACCTCTGAAAAATTTAAATAATCAAATCATTATGAAATAGACTATATAGCATCTTGTTAATAAATCCAAACTTAACACTTAAAATCTCAGCTTTCCATATATCCCCTCACACACGAGTAACTTTGTCCTATTTTATAGCTGCAAATACACTAATCTTTGGCTATGATTCAAACCTCATCCTCAAACTTCATCGTACCTTGTTTTCAGTTTCTAGTCCACACATTTGCAAGTGAAACGTACAACATTGCTCAGATATTAAACAAATGAGGGCGAAACCAATTAGCAGACGAAAGAAAATTAACTCAATAAACGTACATAAAGAATGGGTGGCATAAACAGAAGAGTGGATTTGTCATCTAAACAAACACAAACCAGATCACCCAATCCAAGCAGATATTAGATCTAACATAGTAAGAGAACATTAAAATGTGCATAAACTATTCAATCACCAGGGTAGACTAAAACTACTACAGAGAAGCATTAGCATAACCTAAGTTTGGATGGCCAAAATTGGCAATTCCTACATTCAAGGCCATCATGGGATATGGAAAGGGAAAATAAATGAAAGAATTTACAATTCAGAAGCTGCATAACTTACTCAACTAAGACTCCCATTCTTCTGCTCCAGTGTTGAATATATGATGCCAGCAAAATAGATCAAGCTAAAAATACACTTGGTTTTTTTTTTTTTTTTACTACGTACCCCATTGCCCGGAGGCTCCACGCTATGCGCAGGTAAGGGGGAGGGAAATTGTATACAACCTTACCCTTACATATGCAAAGAGGCTGTTTCCAGATTCGAACCCATAACCAACAAGTCACCACTGTGCCAGGGCTCTCCCTCAAAAAACACTTGGCTGCTTGAGAAAAATTTCTCTTGGAATGCTAACCGCACTCACCAAACTTGTGAAGGATAAAATAAAATATGAATAGTACTTCACAACTAATGCTTGACTAAATGCAAACTTCCCCCTGTTGTTTTGCCTCCGTCTTGTTAGCTGCTAGAATATCTATCATAAAAACCTAAATCATTCCAAAACTGATGTCTGTGCATGATAATATGTAGGTGTAAACAACCACATAACCATAAAAAAGGAGGGAGACGAGAAACACATCCTTTTCACTAGAAAAATGAATTTTATTGCAGAAAAGAGTGACCCGATAAAACTAAAATCACAGCTGCAGCAAGCTTAAAACATGAGCTGTGGATCCTCTACTTTTAATACTTCAGAAAAGTTAATCAGAGGATGGTATGGGAGAAAATGACATTTAATTTGCTTGCTAAACAACACAAGAAACCAAGGAAGATGCGTCTACAGGTCTCTACTCTGTAGAACCAAGGAAAAAAATAAAATATGGCAACAATGAATGAAGAATTGTGCTCAAGGTGATTGTCTTTTCTTCTTTTTTTTTAAAGAAAAAATGTTATAATAGAAAAAGGAATACATATAAAAAGGAAAATAAATCCTCCATAGGAAAAACAACTAACAACAACCAACAGAAATAAAGCAGACCTAAGAAAATATGAAGGAGCTCTCCAATTCTGTACAAAACCTACAATGGAATCCACATGGGAATAAACAATGTCTTGACAACAACCAGTAGGCCAAGGAAACAGTCTTCTCCCATAGCATGATTTGTTAGGCCTGTGAAACCCTCCAAAATCCTTATCACTAGAAATTGCTCCATGTTTTTAGGACACATGCAAGGTTTACCAAATTCTACAAATGTAGCTTAAGGCTGGGAGATTTAGAAAAAATTGTGCAGCTTATGTAATTGCGACATGTAGTATTGTTGGTGGAATTAGAAGCCACTTGCATGACAAACACGGAAACAATAGAACCGAATGTCTGGCAATGCTCATACCATTGGAGGAAATCTTCATAAGTAGCGAGAATTGCTTGGGGCGATCAATAGGCCAAGGTCTAGTACTAGAGGAAGCCTTGATCAGAAACAAAAGGGCAAAAACGTCAACAGGACAGTACCTGGAAGCAATGTTTTAAATCCCAGATAGTGACCGACCCAAAAACTGCTATAGTGGTATAGCACATAGCGAGATAGCCACTATCATGGAATTGTTTTATTGCTATTATTATTTAACTTAGAATAAATTACACTAACTCCCGCCCCCCACCCCCCGCCCGAAGTTTTGTAAAATACACAAACACTCTCTGCCTTTATCTACTCCAGCACTAACCCCCTCAATTATTTAAAAATATACACTGACACCCTTATACATTACATTACCCCCCCCCCCCAAAAGTTATTTAAAAATAAACACCGACACCCCCTTAATTTTCTGAAAAACATTACCAGAGGCTCCCTTGAAGGGAGGTTAGTGCAAATGTAAAAAAAAGTAGGGGAAGTTTGAGTAATTTTACAAAACCTCAAGGTATATTTGTGTAATTTACTCTTTAACTTACTATATATGTTATGCTTTAAATAGTTTGTTACATGAGTAGTTTATTATATTTTTAATCATATTATTGTTTAATTGTTTAATTTATTATATTATATGTTATGTTTAATGAAAGCAGCAAAGAGAAATCCTCCATCAACAAAACAAATAAGGAAACCAACAATCAACAGAAAGATAATAAAATAATTAAAAAAATGCTCTCCAGTCCCTATGTAAATCTACCAAATTACCAAAAAGACTCCAACAAGAAAATCCTGAGCCACATTAGAGACTAAAAATGTAAACTTGTACCAAAGCACACCTAACGCTGGTTTTCGTTCCAAATTTGACCATTCCATACTAAATAGATAGTGAAAGAACAACAAACCTAGTAAAATTGCCATAAAATTTTAATGTCTTTGCTCCCCAGTGTTGTTTATGGTGGATTGCAGACCATGGCAGACAGCCAAAAATCCACCATAAATGTCTGGCGTATGGTGGAACGAAAAATGCCGGAAGCCATGGCAGACCAAAAAAAAATTATATACATATAAATACTAATAAAACAGTAGATATAAATTAAAAAAGTAAAAAAAAAAAAAAAAAGTAGATATAACAGTAAATATTAAAAAAAAAACTAAAAAAAAACAGTAGATATAAATACTTAAAAACAGTCATATAAATGAAAAACAAGGCAAGTTTCATGAGTTCACAATAATCAACACCTAACAAACTCATTCAAGAGTTCAATTATTCAAAACAACCAGAAGTAAGAACTAAACTAAGAACAATGATAATCTAACAAACTCTTGAATGATTTTGTTTAGTTATCAATACCTAACAAACTCATTCAAGAGTTCAAACCAGGGTCTGTCCCAGCTTTTCCCCTTGAATGATGTGTAGATGGTTCAGCCATTGCAGAAAAGGGCTGAACAATGAAAAAACAAAACAGAATATCGATAGCAGTCGCCGGAAGAAGGAAGACAAAAAAATAACAACTAAAAAAACAGAGCAACTGCAATACACTGGTGATGGCAGTCATCGGAGCCGGAGAAGATCGCCAGGGAAGTTGCCGCGGAGGTCATCAAGTAGCAGCATCGTTGGAGAGCGGGAAAGGTTTTGTGAAAGTGAGTGAATGAGAGAACGTGGTTCTCTTTAGGGTTAAAAAAAAGGCGTTATTTCCGCCATACCTGCCATGCCACAATGCCTGCTATGGCTCCGGCGGCTGCCATGGTGCCACCATATGAAAACCAGCAACGCCACTGCTATTTTATGGCATTTTGTAAAAAAACCGTGACGACATACCGCTATAACCACTATTTGATAACAATGTTGTTCCCTATGAATCCTTAAAACAATTAGGAGATAAAGACTTCTTAGGTCTACGGTTGAAGCTTGGGCAGTGTAGAAATAAAATGGGCAGTAGTTTCTGAATCAGAATATCACATCACACAGATTAGGAGATAGAGTTTTTTAGGTCTAATCTACAAGATACCATTAGATTTAATCTTATTATGTATCGCTGTCCAAATAAGGGACCTTTCATTGGCGGGCATTTTAGATTTCTAAATTTTCTCGACAAGGAATTTGTTTAAGTTCGGAGAACATAAGATAACACTGGAAGATTTACAAGAAAACAAAAAGGATAAAAGTCCAAACTCTCTTATCTGGTTCAGAAGACAAAAACAGCCAATTAAAGAAGCATCATGTGGGACTAAGTTCAAAAGTAGCTCTATCAAGCAAGTTTCTAGAAAATAAAGATTCGAAGAAATATCGGTGCCCAAGATAGAGTGCGGCAAATAATTGAACCTCTATCAAGCTAGTATGTCATAATGTTCTCAGATCACTATGCAATTATATAACTTGAATTCTAAACAAAATGTGTAATAAAAATGGAGACACAGTACTCTGCTCAGCATTGCCACAGGAGATCAGAGACAATAGGAACCTAGTATGTCATCCAATGCATAGACCTCCCTTATAAATTATTATTTTGATATATTGCATCAAATTTGCTTTTCAGATATAAACATAAGAAACCTTCATTCCTTTAATAAAGTTATTTTTTTCTCTATACACACTAATCATGAATGAATGATATGGAAGGGCTAGCGTGTTTTGCTTGGAGGCAGTATGAGTAAGAATAATTAATAGTAATCCTGTAACCAAAGATATGGATTGTAATGCATGAAAAAGCCATAAGAATGACACTGTATTATGGCTACACAAATCAACCTATTTATGGTAGAGGGACAGCTCAATGCTCACTGAATGTGAATTGACTTTTTTATATTGGGGTTGAATCAGGGGAAGGGGACATAAACACAGGACAAAAATGAAAGAAACAGAAAATCTCAACAAACCCTTCTCAAAAAGCAAGTGTCAAAGAAGCATTTCTAAGACTCCAATTCATATCGTATAGCCATAAAGAATAAACATATACAAGATAGAATTTCTTTAGCATGTGAAGGTATTTTTCAGTTTCTTTACTGACAAGAGGTCCAACAGAGATTTTATACCTTGAGCAACTTCACAGTGCAGTAGGAAGCCTATTACACAGAAAAGGAGGAATAGAAACTTTTCCTTGTTTTCTTCTGGGCTGGTGATGGTCATCAAGAAACTTAAATAAAATATCCAACTATTTTCAGCTTTTTTAACAACACCTCCAACAGAGATTATATACCTTGAACATCAAACCACTTCCTAGAAAGTCTATTACATGCAAAGAAGGGATACAAAAGCAACTTTTCCTTTCCTTGTTCTAGGAGGTGGTGATGTATAACAAGAAGCTAATATTTACATAAAATCCAACTATAGTTGCATAACTTTGACAATGAGCAACCTCCAATCAACCATGGCAGATAGGAATAAAGGAAAACTCAAGCAGAAGACATAAATTAAAGAGCAAGATTAGCATGACAGCCACACCAAAATAAAAAGATAATATAAAGCAAAATGTCCTTTATTTGACACCATAGACATCATCTACTGCACCATCAACCTACATATGAGCTTTTTAATACAAGTACAACTTCAAGGACCATCTAATAGACAAATTCCATGACGTTCATGAGTAGATAACTCTTAAAACCCTGAATCAATCATCTAGAAAGTTGCAACCCAAGATACCAGTTATAAGATTGCCTAACAGGAATTTATCGGTGTCCTTGAGCTCGTTGCATGTCATATGCACCCCAAGCAGCAGGCCCAGGTCCATACTGAGGAAAATTCTCCACTCCAGGCTGTACCTGAAATTTACCAGTATTATTAGCAAAAAAACAATATTCAAATTGACTGAAAGGTCATAAAAGATTATTAAATAACCATATACTCTGTAGACAATGATTTCCACCATATACAATCAAATACATTTAGGTCCATATACAAACCAAGCTATTTCTTTTTTTATCAGCAAAAATATTATATATATATATATATATATAAAAGAAAGCAGAGTACAAGTAGTACTGATACATAAACAAACCTAGCAACAAAAATTGCAGACCTATGTGGCAACCTAATACATGAGTACATACATGAATTAGGTTGCCAAAGATCTGGCTGAGGTCTAGGCTCCCACCCCAAAAAGGAAGGAAAAGAAAACTATATGCTAAGCCCTCCCCTGAATACAAAAGTCTCCCCAATATTAATAGACCAATAATGGAAAGGAATGTCAAATCCTTTTTCCAAATTTTTTAGCCAAGTCCAGCAAAGAAATAGCACATCCTCCATCAGTTTATGGTCATTGAAACTGTCATTGTGGAAGATGATTCTGTTTCTATGGTGCCAAATACTCCAAGTCAAAGCTATCAACCAAGTCTGTCATCTCTGAATTCTGATTCCTTCCAGCAGTAGTAGGAGTGTTGTCTGCAATGTTCTTTTGGAATTACCGAAGATACCCCTACTATATTTACCCACGACATTGATTCCCACCATGCAATTTGCAAGCTATACAATACAATTTTGTCACCCACAATAACCAATTGACATTTTCATACTGATCAAACTGAGAGACCAAATGTAGTAATATGCAGGTTAGATAAGTGGCAGTCAGTGTTAGGAACCCAAAACGGACATAAAGAAAAGAAAAAATGATTTGTCTTTTCTGATTCAATGAAATTGAACAGAACAAGAAGAAAGACTCCAATGGTTTCCCCTTCACAAATGGTTTCCACTTTCTTTCAAATCTTAATCTGCTAATTCTCTGAATGCCCTCTTCCCCCTATTTATCTAATTAATTCTTCTAACTAACTATTCTACCTGTCCCTAACTATTTTTCACTTCCCTTCTGTTGTCCTATCTCCTAACAGCACCATCCTCTTAAAATTCAAGGTAATCCTCAGAGTTAGAATACAAAAAGTGGAAAATACACTTCTCTTCGCGTTATTGTGGCTTCTGGTGTCCACATTTGAGATGCGACAATACTTACTGGATTCATGCCATAAATGCCTGGGTAAGGATTTCCAGCATATCCAGCATCAGCATTGCCATAATTTGCATTATACCCTTGACCTACAAATAAAATCAAAGAAAAGGACAGCAAACAAAGTAAGAGCAATAGAAGGCTTAAATTCCATGAAAACACACCACTAGATGTCACAAATTGCAATTTGCTAACTCATCAAGGCCATATCACACATAAAACTGCATACCTGGATTCCCAGCCGCTGCGGCAGCCCGTGCTCTTTTCTCTGCATTGGCAATCTCCGCACGAAGCTTCTCCATCTCCCGAGCCATCGCAACCAGTTTCTTCTCCATCACTTGACCATGTTCATAGTTTTCCGCAAATCCCTTCTTCTCATACTCAATGGCAGCCCTAATAGCCAAGAGATAATTAAAACCAGCATTAACATCAACTCAGCATCACAGTATACCCTCAACATATCCACCATCCAGACCATACTCTAAAACAGTAAAATTATGCATTGTATAAAGTTTCTCCAGCATAGGATTCAGCATTCCCCACAAACCCTAGTCTATAGCAACATAATCCAAAAATTAACCATAACCAAATTCAACAAAACATCACAGTGTAATTTAAAACCTTAAACACTTAAGCATACATAGGATTCAGCATTCACCACAAACTGTGCATCACAGAGTGTAACTTAAAAACGTTGATCATAAAATTAAGCACAATCCACCACATTGCCTCAAAATTGAGACACGGCCACTACCTTGCACACTGCAACTCTTGTTTCATGGCCTCAACATCAGCCCTCAGCGTCGGAACCCGTTTCGCGTCTGCGGTCATGCGGGCCAAGTCCTGCGTCATAGCCTGCACCTGTCCGGACAGGTCCTGGCGGACGGCGGTGAGCTCCTTGACGTCGGAGCGGACCTGGAGGAGCTCGGTGCGGGTGGCCTCGGCGCCACGAAGCTCGGCCTCGAGCTGGGCCGCCTTGTCGTAGAGCTCGCGCATGCGGGCCTCGGTGTCAGCCCGGAGCGAGTCGCGGAAGTGCGCCACGCGCTCGAGCTCGTGGCGGGCGGCCTCGAGTTCCTGCTTGAGGGCAACGTGGGTGGCGGCGAGGCGCTGGTTGTCGCCCAGCAGACCCTGGATGTCCTGATGCTGGGCGGCAAGGCGCTCCTCGATGATCGCCGCCGCCGCGTACAGTGGGATGGGCCCGCCGCGCGGTGGGCCCAGCCCTAGCTGCGAGTCGTGGAAGTCTTCTAGAAGGTGGTGGTGGTGGGGCGGGACGGGGCCCACTAGATGATGGTGGTGGTGGTGGTGGTGGGCCCGCTCGCCGTACAGCGGATCGTGGAGCGGCGGCGATATCCCCGACGCGTGCGGCGGATGAAGGGGTTGTCCGCGGTTCCTACCCGACATAACGGTGGAAGAAAAGGGGGAAGTGGGAATGTGTGTGAGAGGAGAAAAGTGGAAGGAACACTTTAGTCGGTTTTAGGGAATGGAAAGAGAGAAGAATGACCTAAACACGATGGTGGTGGTTGTCGTTGATGGAGGAGAATAGAGTGCTCTGCAACTGCACTGTTCCCAACATGGATATAACACTAAATTCTTTAATGTATATTTAATAACTTGTATAATAAATTTTATAATAATTAATTTTAATCTAATAATTATAATAATTTTTTTACATATAAAAATCATATATTCAAATAAAAATTATAATTTTATATTAAAATTTATGTTTATATTTTTATATATTTAATTAAATACTTTAATTAATCAAAATTTACAAGTTTAATAAAAATTATATTTATATTTAAAGTTTAAATTAAAAATTATATATGTATTTACAGATTTAATATTTTTTAATAAACTTATAAATTTTGATGTCATACCTCAAAAGTTTGATACAAAACAACATCTATTTTTTATATCCTTATGTTTTGTGGTTGACTCATGATCCACTTATAGTTATTTGGTCACACCCTTCTTGTATAAGACAACCCTAAAATTCCCAATGTTGACTATTATTAATTGTTAACATGACTAATATTGTAGTAACCACATTTGAGCCTCCTCTACCTAATTCATCCGACATCTTTAAAATATTAGAATCAGTTTTAATGTATGCTCTATTTACATCATGTGCATGTTGTTTCCAAAAGTCAGGCTACACAAAACAAAAACATGGTTGAACTTCTGTTAATAATCATATTCATTTAACTAGAGTTAGCACTATGAATTTTTCAATTTGATTCTTTGAGAATATGCCTGAGGACATGCTGATACTGGATTCAAGCTAAAAAAATTATTACACAAATAGCAGGAGGATTCAAAATTATTCTCGACAGGTAGGAATAAATCTCGGCATGTAGGAACTAAGTAAGAATCCAACTTCACAGTATGTGTGAAATCTCAAAATGGTCTCAAAATTTCAATCAAAACTCAAAATGTTCTTACCTCGACGGAGACAAGAAGTTGTGGCCGCAACAGAGGCAATACGACACGAGAGAGAGAATGCAAACACAAAGAGGCGCGAGAGAGAGGTACACAGGCATGGAGAAGGCGTGACGTTAGAATGTCTCTTTCATATTGAGAATTTTTATCTAATGGCATTCGATCACATAATCCATTGACAGCTCTTGAAAGATTGGAGCACATATTCAAGTAGTGTCCTCGAACTCATCAGGTCTAATTGGATTTGTATTCCAAGGAAAGTGAGTTTGGCTATGTTGCTAGCTCGTTAATGGCAAAAATTGACTTGCAATAAAAAATACGGGGTTTTAGCGAGTTGATCGATTTGAATGTCTATCTAATTTCTTATTGAACTTAACTTGTCTCCAATTGCCATGCTGCGCTTTTCGCTCCAATGTCTGCTTGGAGAATTAAAAAATCTAGGAGAGAGCGACGTCGTTTATCTTCAGATCAACAAGACGACGGTGACAGAGTGTGAATGGGCGCAAGTGTTAGGTTGGAGAAGTGAGACCTAGGTTTTGAGGCTTGAAGAAGTGAGACTTAGGTTCCAAAAGTGAGATGAGAGTACCCAGAGTGAGATTTTCGCCAGGAAAAAGGGCAAGTTCCATGATGGTTTTTAAAGACCAACATTGATAGCTTGATTTCAGAATCAGTTATTGAAGAAAACGACGTTGAAATGTGATTTCTTTGACGAATTTGTAAAAAACGATGTTGTCAACTTGTTATTATTTACAAAAATATCATTATATTTTGTATAACATCCATTTTTATAGAATCTTCATTGAAATAGCATATTAGAAACCCCCTTCTTTTAGCAGTGAGAATATATGAGAGACAACAAACGACTACTCGTTTTTTCTTTGTTATGTTCATGCTTGGCACATGACAAAATTTCTATAGTTTTATCTTAACAAAATAACTTGTATTCTTTGGTTTATTTTCTCATAATTGCATCCTTGAAAACATTTAGCCATAATTTGATGAAAAATTCATCTTCAATCACGATGAACCTCACTCTTTGTTGTGTTTTAGTTAGTTTTTTTATTTGTTGTGTGCAGTATTAGTTTATTCAATTTGAATAAAAAATAATGGAGCTCAAGATTTAGACGATGTTTCTTGATTTCACAAGATTATCCTTCATTAATGTCCATGGATGTGACATGATTTGTGATGAGATTAATTAGTGGTGATTGAAACATAGGAAATTAATATAGAAATGGTAGCATAGGAAGTTGAAAATCGAACATATTTGAGTTATTTTGTAGGTTTGGTAAAATGGAAGGATTTTGAAAATTTGGATTAGTAAAAGATTGATAATTTTGCATCAAATATAATCAATGATTGAGATTGAATTGGTTTTGATCCATTGAACGAAAATGAATAAAAAAAAGTTAAGAGTTTGGGATATAGCCCATGAATATTAATTGAGATCATAATAATCATCATAGAATATAATATTTTTTCATTAACGGTCCACATCGAAACCCACACATACCCAGCTGTTATTAATTTTTTTTGCTTTCCCGGACAATTACCAATTTCCCTTTCCCTCCCTTTTTCTTCTCTCCAAATAAAACCCCCAAACTCCCTCACGCCACAATCAAAACAACTTTTCCTCTCTTCACTCAAATTCTCGTTCAGAAACCACCACCGCCATGCCTCTTGACCCCGCCGCCGCCGCCACCGCCACAACCACCACATCGCGACCCATCTCGCCGCTCCCTCAGCCGCAGCTGCATCACCACCACTACCACCACCACCATTACCCTTCCCAGCAACAAACCCTCCCAATTCTCGGCCCAAACCCCCACATCGTCTACCCCTTCGCGCCCAAAGGCGTCGTGCCCTTGGACTACTTCAGTCACGCCTTGCACGTGGCCCGGCAGCCGACTCACGTGCCGTTCCCTCACGCCGCCGCCGCCGCCGCAGCACCTGCCGCCTCGCCTTCCGTTAAAAAGGTTCCCAATCTGAAGCCCTCCTTTACTTTTACAATTTTGTGAATGAGTTATATATATTAGAATGAGTAAATGATGGTTATGGTTTTTCCTTTTTTGTCATGGGGTTCTAGATTTTGTCCTGTTTAAGTGATAGTACCTAATTGGATTCAGTTTGGTTTGAAATTGAAAGTGTATCTTTGGTGTTGTGGTGGAAATAAGTATTATGCTGAATTTCAAATTGTTAATATATTTTTTTTTTTGGTTTTAGTCTGCTGCTCGGTCTGCGGTTGCTCATGTCAATGGGGGCCAAGATACGAATACGAGGTGAAGTTTTTGAATGTGTATTTATCGAGGTGTTTTGTTGTGTTTTCGATTGGTAATAGAGTTGGATTGATATTTCTGTTGGGTTTCTCAGGGAAAAAAACAGAGAGGATACATACATTGTTGTTAGAGATCGAAAAGTGAGTCCCTTTTTCTCTTATTTTACATCCTTTGCATTATATGTCTTGCAGTGGTATTTATAATGACTGCATTAATTTGCAGTTAATGTGATGCTCTTCCTTTTTGTATGTGTATATAATTACATTCTGTGTAATTGCAAGTGCTTGTTTAAATATTTTTCCAAAAGATGTTGGGATATGCACACTGAGCTTATCTTCTGCTTACAAACGTATCGTTGTTTCAAGGTATAACTTGCACAGCATATGTTTGTCACTTCTAACCATATATGTATTACTGTCTCCTAATGTTACTGTGATGAATTGTTTTAATTTCATTATGTGTTAAACTTGTTGAGGGCGAGCCCTAATACAGTGGTAAAATTGTGCCTTGGTGGCTTGTTGGTCATGGGTTCGAATCCAGAAACAACCTCTTTGCATTTGAAAGGGTAAGGCTGCGTACAATATCCCTCCCCCTCACCTTCGCATAACGAGGAGCCTCTGGGCAATGGGTACGTAGTTTTTTTTAGTGTGTTGGTTATGAACCCTTAGCCTTTGATCCATTTGTTCCTTTTCTTTTCTTTTTTTTGTCAATTTTGTCCCTTGATAATCATGTGCTTTAGACCCACTTTTATAGATGAGTTTATTCTCAGAAGTCCAACAAATTGTTCCATAAAGCATAGAGGATATTGTCAGTTTCTCCTGTGATTTTTGTAGGCATCATATAGAAATCCAAACCATTCTTCTTTACCTTAAATTCATTGGCCAAGTCGGTTCTGTAACTCATCATTTAGTCTTCTTTCACCCTTGTTCATATGAGGAAAAAGGGCTTTTGGTAAGTAGAGTAGTGAAGTGTAGTTGTGCAGACTGGAGATCGATGATTCATTAGTCATTACATGGACACTGTAGCATGATAGATGTGTATGTTTTGTTTGCAGTCAGAGGTGTCTTTATTAAGATTATGAATAAGGGAGAAGTGCTTTTGGTTAGTTTTCTTATATTAAATGAGAAGCGGTTTTGGTCTACTAGATCATTCATACATTTGAATAATAGAGAGATGGATGAAGAATTGTTATAGAACTTATAAGATGTAATATATTGATAGATACTGGAACAGGAAGATAGATGAAAGAGAGAATCTTTATTGAAAAAGATAGCAATTACAGCAGACTGGACCAGCAGAGAAGAGAACACATAACTTTATTGATTTCTGGAGAATACTCCAGCTGATACAAAGTGAATTCGAGGTTCACCACCTTCCTATTCCTTTTCTGCCTTCCTTTCCTAAACTCCCTAGACTTATTTATACTTTCCCTCCAATCTGATAACTAATAGTTAGTTGTAACTAACTATTAGTTATCCTAATTCCTAACAGATAACCAACTAACAGCTAACCTTCAAGGGACCCTCCTAGAGTATACCTGTCTCCATCATATATCTATAAGAAATGTGGTGTAGGAATAGCTTTATATGGTAAATGTTAATTAGTTTTAAATATAATTAATTGAGCCTGATTTTGGCAATTGGGGTGGCTTTATATGTGTTACAGAATTAATGGTAAATGAAAATTTGTGTGATAAATTCAAATTGCTATTTTTTTAAAAATAATTCATTCAGATCCTGGTACATAGGAATAAGCATTGTTGATAATCATGGATAATGGTGCAGAGCAGCAAACCTCAAAAATGCTGTAGTGGACCTAGTGGTAGAGCTATAGGGCTACTATACTGAAAGATAAATAATTATTCTACACTGTTACACCAACATCAACATCAACATCACCTTTAACCCAAGTTAATTGGGGTCGGTGGTAGATGAACCCAATGATAAAACGAAAATAGGACAAAAGATAGAAAAAAAGCTAAAATAAAAGAATGGTGAAAGGAAGAAGGACGAAAAGAAGAGGAAAAAAACTAAAAAAGGTAACGACTGGAACATAGAATTACTAATGGTTTTAACCCTCCACCGAGCTTATAGCTTTTCTCCACTCCGTCTGAAGACATACTGTCCGCCAATCTATATCCCACTCCATTAGGTCTTGTTTAACTACCTTTCCCCAGGTAAGTTTTGGTCGACCTCTACATTTCTTTGTGTCTAACTCTTGGTAACAAACTCTTATTCTTACAGGAGCATCCAGTGGTCGTCTCATAACGTGTCCAAACCATCTCAATCTATACTCTCTCGTCTTTTCACATACCGGTATCACTGATACCTTTCGTCGAATATCCTCATTTCTTATCTTATCCATCTTCGTATATCCACACATCCACCTTAACATCCTCATTTTTGCTACCCTTATTTTATGCTCATGTTGCCTATGTGCTGGCCAGCATTCCGCTCCATATAACATTGTCGGTCTAACAGCTGTTCTATAGAATTTTCCTTTCAACTTAAGGGGAATCTTGCGGCCACACAAAAACCCCGATGCACTCCGCCATTTCATCCACCCTGCTCTAATTCTATGACTTACATCCTCATCTATCTCACCACCTTTTTGCAACATAGATCCCAAGTATCTAAAAACATCTTTCTTGGGTACTTCTTGACCAAGTAGATGCACTGTGTCTTGATCACCATCTTTAATCCCCGAAAACTCACACTTCATATACTCCGTCTTGCTCTTGCTTATCTTGAATCCTTTAGACTCCGAAGTGCTTCTCCATAATTCCAATTTCCTATTAACACCATCTTTGGTCTCATCAATAAGTACGATATCATCTGCAAAAAGCATACACCATGACACTTCCTCTTGAATATCTTTCGTTAGTTCATCCATTACTAAGGCAAAAAGATAAGGACTAAGAGCTGAACTTTGGTGGACACCTTAAATGCTCAAAATAAAAATTACCCAAAATTATCATCATTAATATATTCTAATAATAAAGGGAATACCTCTTTTTGGTGTACACAATTTCCTGACTATTTTACCTTTTACTCACTTTTAAAAATCACCCCACAATCACAAGCAGTTACCATACAAAAGCTTTTCAAAGATAGTAGCTATTTACAACTACATTTAACTTTAAAAATTTTAAAAATAAAAATAGTTAAGGCACTAAGGCACTCCTAGCATGGAGTGCCTGTATTTTGACTAGAATTTAATAATAAAAAGTCACAGTGACATAATCTAGACAACAAATCCCAATAAATCCAAGAAATAATCAAGTCAATAACAAAAGAAAATTTGCACAAGGAGGAAAAAGATACAGCATAAATTAATTAATACCTCAGAGTATTGTATCATGAAGTGCAAACTGCCATAGCTATGGTTTTGATAGCATGGACCTGTTTCGTTTTTATCTTTGTACCTTTGGTTCTTATTAATACTATTATCTTTATCTTTGCCGATCAAAAAAAAAATGAAGTGCAAACTGCCCAACACAAGACGGAAAAAAAACTGAACAGAGGTCTCAAAATCACACTACAGTGACCTGTGTAAACCTTGAGAATAGAGGTGGGACAGGACAAGAAACTGTGCGAACATCTGCAAGCTAATTACTCGAGTTAACAAATTCAATAGTGATTTCCTTGGAAATAACTTCTCGGAGACTTGGACAAAGTAACTATCAAATTCTATACTTCTATATGCTTGGTCTTCCCATGAAAGATTGGATTTGAGGCAATATATAAAGCCACTTGAATGACTTGATTATCACAATGTAACTTCATAGGATCAACATTTCCAGACTAAACTGTGTAAATACTTTGAATAATTTTACCAAAATCTTTGGTTTGAAAGCGGCTAAACAAATGGGTATTGAAGGAGTAACAGAAGTAATCAATAAACGTAAATGACATTAAAGGCAACTTGGGCCCTAAAATTGAATGAATTACATTAAAAGTAGACTGACCATGCTTCCCAAGTTGACATGACTCACTTTCTAGTTTTACTAGACTCAAAGCTTGAAAGGAAGCTTGAACATGTTTCCCAAGTACAGGATAACATTACAATGTCTAGGTGAGGTCTAAGAATTCTAATTTATGTGGAAAGGAAAGAAATTTTCCCTGTTAACTTGAAGTCAAATAAGAAAAATGATTAAATCAGTTCTAGAGTAAACAAAGTTCTAACTATTATTATAGCAGTAGCTTAATTAGTAATTAGTTGGCGCAACAAAATAAGTTCATGATTTAACATATAACTGTGTGTTTGGATATGCGGTGATTAGATTAACGTGATTCTATAGAATTGTTTGGATATGTGGTGATTAGATCAACGTGATTCTATAAATTGATTATGGTTAAAATGGGTTTTGTGGTAGCATGATTTTTGTTTGGACAACAGGTATAAAAAAAAGTGATTCTTTAAGAAAATGCTGTTTGAATACTTTGAATCAGATTTTATTTTGAGTGTGTAATTACCAAAATGGGTTTTAATGTCTATGTACACTTTTCTATATATAAAAATAAATAGGCATAATTTTTTCATTTCATGTTAATTATTAAATTAAGAGAATATACGTTAGCTTCTGAAATAGAATCATAACTAACAAAATCGTAACCCTTATAAAAAATAATTTGTACAAGTATTCCCCATCACAACAATACTCATATTGCTCCGTGTAACCAGTGGACTTGTTTCATAATATTCATATTGCTCTGTGTAACCAATATAATAAGTGTCGGGGTAAATTAGACAAAATACATTCAAAGTTGATTTTGCATTTAGTAGAAGCAACTTCTTATTACTTCAACTTCACCATGATTTTTTCCCATTGGAATTGCTTCAACTTCACCATTGCTTTCAGTCAAACCAAGTTTGACCCAACTCACCATGCTCCACCATGGTTTTAACTCCAATCCGAACACACACTAAGTTAAAAAGCCCCAAAACATTTTCATATATTATATCCAACCTTGTCACTTTGTTAACTAAATATTTGTATCCAATGCAGAAACTTGTAGTGTTGGTTATCACTTATGACAATGAGTTAGTCCCGTGAGCCAAAATCTTAGTTCTGTCCCTGGTATTTTCTTTTTAGTTCTGGTAATTATGTTATATTTCATATTTTTAGGTCAGAATAATGGAGGATGCTTCTCTATATGCACTTTGTAGATCTTGGTTGACAAATGGTATAAATGAAGAAAGCCAGGTTTGAGTTAGTACTTCCTCTTTTTATAATTTGTCATCTGCTTCTGATTTCAAGTATGTGATATTGACTGACTAAATACTCTTCCATAATTCTGGTTTAATGTTAAAGAGATGATGCTAATTGCATTGCATGTATACTTTGATAAATTGTAAAATCCACATCGATTATTACCGAACTTTTGCTGTAATTGAACTTCCATTTTTAATAAGTTTGACTAGAGAAACTTGATGAATATTTTAGTTGTACCTTATCCTATGTATGGCAATTGGCAAATATTGAATTTACAACTAAATACTGGTGATTCTCAATGAGATCATGCCTTTTTTTTTGTGTGTGAGGAATTTGAATGAAATATATTTATTTTTAAACACTGTACAATTGATCTTAATTCTATGATGATGCATGATGTTTTCTATCATTTGGCATCTTTGGAATGAGAAATGATTGAATCTTTTATAAGTAGAAGTTATGGCTTATATATGCTTTTCCTGTGGGTACTGTGTCAAGTAGTAATGTGTTCATTGTGTTGCAGTTGCAGTGGGTTTTAATTTTATATGATGCTATGAACAAGGGTCCCGTAACCTCCTTTTCACCAGGTTACGTGTTTAACTAGAACACATAGTTTAGGTTTTAAAACTGTGATTACGAGGAGTCTAGGATATACCTTTCTTTGATAAACTTGAATTTGAATCTGATGAAAATCAGCTAAAATTAACTTATTTGAAACCAAATTATTAGAGGAAGGTGTATAGATAATTAAAGCCAAAGTTGCTTTTCACCAGAATAGAGCTTTTTTATTTATTTATTTTGTTAGTGGACTCACCATTCAAAATATAAAACAGGCCTTAAGGTTTAGTACAGTTTTTATGTTGCATTCTTTGTTTTCCTTTGAATGAATGAGTTGTAAGTTGAAAGAGTTAGGAAAAAGATGGAAAATGACACAATATCAAAGGTGAAACTTGATTATGGGTGATCTGCATTCTCTGGAGAATGGCTTCCTAGAGAAGATAGAGATGAATAATAAAATATACAAATGTTCCGGGACTTCAAGAGCTTGGGCCTATCTTTGATTCAGTTATAACTTACAACTTCACCAAAACTGACCACCTGTTATCAAGTCTCCTTTTTATAACAACCTAGTTACTCTCATTTGCATTCTACTCGCTGGCTGCATTAACAGAGCTAAGTTGGCTGTAATCGTGTTCCTCCTGCTGTACACACACTCAGTTTTATTTTTTTTGTTTGGGCCGGGGATCTAACGATACCTCCCTCTCCCTGAGTTTCGCCTTGTTCTTGAGGTGAAAATCAGAAAATTCATTCTTCACAACAGTGATATCTTCACAAGTTAGCCCTTCCAAATCCAATGCATTAAGACCTCCATTCTGATGGTGTATTGTGGGCAGTGAGTACATTAACAAGGGTGATTTGAAGCTCTTAAGAGTGATTTCAACTATTAATTATGAAAAGTAGAGAGAAGAAAAATGAAAATGATTTTGATATTAATAAATTCTCAATGGTAATACAAAGATGATTAGTATTTATACAAAAAAATCCTAGTTCTGATCAACAACTCAGTTAATATAGCTAACTGACAACTGTCACTAACAAATGACAGCTGGATGAGAGTAAACTAAGCTTAGAAGCTACTGTATATACTCTAGCATGCTCCCACAAACTCATGTGGGATGGATCAGTTCACTGATCCAGAACTTGAGTTTGCGTGCGAGTTGCAGAATCTTGGAGCTGAGACTGCCTTGGTGAGAACATCAGCGACCTAGTCTTGAACAGGGATATGGTAGACATGCAGATTCCTACTGAGGACCTTTTCTCTGACCAAGAAAAGATCTAGCTCCATGTGTTTTGTTTTAGTGTGCAGAATATAATTATGTGACAGTAGAAGACTGCTGTTATTGTTACAAAATATGATGATTGTAGTGAGTGGTGACCTTAAATTCTTGAAGTAGAGATTATATCCACAAAACTGCTGCATAAGTGTTGGACAACCAATAATTGGTTCTTTCTTGGACCACCTAGAGACAAGATTAGAAGCACAAAATACACAATCCAGGAGTACATTACCCATTATCATGATCACTACCCTAGTCAGCATCACCAGTATGCTTGAAGAGGGAGGGGTTGGTCAGCAGGTGCAGGCTGCAGTAGTAGGCCAAAGGAAATAGATCCCTGAAGGTACTGTAAAATGCATTTAACCACTTTCTAATGTTGCTCCTGAGGTTGAGAAAGAAACTGACAGATCCTATTAGCACTAACCAACCTCTGGTCTGGTAAGTGTACCATATTGCAAAGCACTAACAATTGAGTGATAAAGATGAGGATCTTCCATGTAATCAGAATCATGCTTTGTTCCAATTGTCATAGCATGTCTTGAAGGCAGAATATTGAACCTGCAACTTAGCATCAAGAGAATAACACAAAACGCTAGATAAGGATGCATCAATTTGTTTCCAACATGATTGGTCTTTGGTGAGGATATCTGTGAGTAGTTTGGTAAGGCGATAGGAACGACTTCATCCCTTGAACCAAAGCTGGATAATTGGCAGACCCAGTGTGTTTTTCACAAAGAATGAGAGGAACATTGGTGAAACTCTCAAATGCAATAGTAGAATCGGATCTGGGGACCATACTGATTTGTGGCTGGGGGCAGGCTGGGTGAGGTTGCTGACAGCTTGTTGGCAGGTTGATCTGTTGTAAAAGGGCTCATGTGCCAGTTACAAACAAGCGAGTAAAGGGTGGTGTGGTGGTGTGATGGGCTATGACGGAGGAAGGTTACTGGCAAAGGGGGCTCTTGGTTATTGGTCATGTTGGTGAAAAGGCATGGGCATGGCAGCAGAGACCTGGACCAGTGAAGCATTCATATTGTTCTAGTGGAAAAGAAAAGGAAAAAACAAAAACATTTGTTTGTGACGAAATGGCTCAGGTTATTGATACCATATTGAATTTTGGTTAGGGCTAACTCAACCCCAAAAGTCTCCTCATAAGTCATAAGGAGAGAATTGCCCAAGCCTTTAGAAGCTTTATTTTAACCATATCTATAGTCGATGTGCCAGGCCACCCTAACATGTTTTAGTTTGGATGTGTGTATGTCTTTTGGTGGCTTTTTGGCATATTTTAGGTGTAGGCTGTTGGTTGCAGGGGAGTTTCTGTCATGTTTTTTCCCTTCTATCCTAGCCCTCAGCTAGAACTCAGTTGGCTTTCTCTTTTGTGATTTAAGCCACCCTAGTTCTGGTTGTGGTTTTGCTAGTTTGTATTTTTGCAGTACCTCTTGTACTGTGTCCTATTAATATATACTTATTATCTTTGCTGATAAAAAAAAAAAAAATCTATAGTCGATGTGGGATCTCAACACCAGACTTTTTATGTGGAGCTCAGGTTCCATATCTTAGCCCCGATTCCCAAGTGGGTTGGTTGAGTACTAGCCTTTCGACTAGTTCCAGGCAAACAATGAAATGCTGGTATCATCACCTATGCCTCTTGTTTGTAGCTAAGAAACCAATTAATAAGATATTGGGAGAAAAACTTTGATGATGGTGTCACCAGCAAGACCTTGGAAAGAACTAAATAGCAAAAGCTAGCTCTTGTAGTTGGAGAGTCCAAAGCCTTATAAAGAGTTATAAAACTTGACTTGGCTTGGCCTGGCCAGTCAAATTGGTTTGATTAGGAACCGGGCCCATAGTCAAGTTGGTTTGCTTATTCAATTATTTATTTATGCAGTTTGGTGTTTATGTCATTAAACTGGTGAAATTGCCTCTAGTTGAACTGGTGAACCAATTTCAATGTTGAATACCACTACACTAACAGCAGGAAACCACAAATTCAACTCTTAATCACAAAACTGCAAAAATACAAAATAGTAGCTACCTGCAGATTTTGAACCTTAGACCACTTCCTTTACATAAGATTATTCTACCACTAGATTACAATTATCTTTTGTTATATGTACAACATAAATAATATTATTGTACAAATATCTATTTATGTTACTTGAATTTATATCAGTTCATGTGGTTCAACTAATGACTCACTAATCTGACCAATGACCCATCGACTTGATACACATACCGAGTTGATGACCAGTCTGATTTTGATAAAACTGCATTTAAACTCACTAGAATCTCATCCTTCCAATGTGGGACTGAAGTTTACTGGAATTTAATAGGTTTTATTTAGAAGCTTTAGCTTTTTGGGGATGATCTATTGCTATGTGGTCTTAAAATTGGTTACAAATAATATGACAAATATACAGGAATTTACTAGTTTTATTATCAATGACTTACTTGTGGAGGATGAATATTTTACACGCATCTGTTTATTTTGATGTGTTATTTATTTATTATCTTATGTTTCATTGTAATTGGCAGTCACAGCAGAAAGATGTAATGAAGGCTCTTCCTAAACCATTGCCTGCATCTATGGTGGCTAGTTATCTGTCAAACAAGAAAGAAGATGAAAAAGATGAAGATGAGAAGGAAGAGGTTGGATTTTCTTTTCTGGTTAACTGACTATTTTAAAGCAATCAAATTTGTGAAAGTAAAATCCTTATGTACATGGAAAATAGATATATGTTTGATACTTGTGTTGTTGAATAAGCTTTGTAGAATAGTACTGTTCTCATGCAGATTTTTTTTAAAGCAATGCTTCTGTTGAAATTTTAGTTCTTTCACTTCAATTCTATGTCAATATTTGAATTCTATTAATTCATATCCTATGTTCTACTCATCAATGCTTTCAGAATGAGCAGTCTGTTGAGAACTTGTCACCTCAAGATCTATTGAATAGACATATTAAACGTGCCAAAAAGGTTAGAGCATGGTCAGTTTTATTTTAACCCTCCCTTTCACCTTCTGGTTTATTTATTCATCATTTACGAATGACTTGTGAAAGAACATTGCATGACTGAGTTGACAATGCATTATAAATTGTAACATACATAAGGTTGGTTGGGTGGTAAAAGGGAAGGAAGGGAAGGAGGGAAAGGTCGTGGGTTCGAATCCCTCCACTAACAAAAAACTAACATTTAACAACTAACATTGGCTGATAAAAAAAAATAAAAATACAACTATTAACTGAATGAAGTAGATTAACCATACAGTTTATGTGAATTTGTGAATGCATTAATTGTGGTCAGAACATTTCTAGACCGAGTTGACAGCTAGGTAGTCAAAAATTGTGATTTTACTTGTAAGATTGTTAGATCCTATGAATTATGGATGACTTCCATGCTTGATTCAGGGTAGGATCGTTGAGGAGTGGGATCCTACCATGATTGATGATTGGCAAGCCAATTCGCTAGCTCATGAGATTCTCATGTTCCTGCAAGTTGAAGATCCACAACTTTGTGGGTTGGTTTGGGCAACCCAGTGTAGAGAAAATCCATTTCATGGGTTTTTGCCCCTAAAAGCTCTTCTTTTCAAGCGACACCTCTCTTGTCCCACTCAGTCGAATGATTTGTGACTCGTTTCCTCTCCCAAACACCACAACTTTTCTCTGTTTTTTGACTGTTCTGAGTATGGCACCTCTCTTGTTCCGATTTTCCCCCCATTTTTGACCTCTGTCTTGGATCACTATCGATCGTGGATCTCTTTTCTTTTTCTTTCCTTTTTGTTTTTGTAGGTTTCTTACCATGTCTCTAAGATCACTTTGGTTTGTGTGGATCATATTGACTTTGTTTTGGTTGTTTCTGAAACTAGCACATTGATTGGGGTTGTTCTGGGCCTTTGAAATAACCTATGACTTTGGTTTCTCTTTTTTTTTTACCCCCCCTCTTTCTACACTTTTTTTTTCCTTCTTTTTTCCTTTCCATAATCATTATCGAATATAAAATAGAATTAGGATATTAATAATACAATGACTACTATATATATATATATATATATATATCAAAATTATTGAATTTTAGTGGACTTATTACATACTTGAATTATCCTTTTTATATGACAATACACTTATATTTTTAGTAGGATCTTACGATCTGTGTCATTATTTACAATTTTTCCCACCCTTCCCAATCTCAAGTAATTTCACAACCTCAGTTGACAGTACACAAGTTGTCAAATATATCTATCTACTGAATGATGTAGATTAACCATATACAAGTTATGTGAAAATTGTAAAGTCATGTTACAACTGTTATAAGTCATTCCAATTCTTAAGTTTAGAGATGGACTCAAGATCTTAGAAGGTCCATGTTGATTGGATATTAAAGTCAAAGCCATGAAGTTGTCTTGTAATAACTATTGCACATAGCATATGAACTTTGCTAGGAGACGAGAAACCCATGCAGCATCAGTAAATCACGTAAATTTAAATGACAAAATATTTGCTAAAAAGCCTTTGGTTTTCTAATATGATCTCTGCCTGCAGTTTAAACATTTTTCTATTAGAGATTTTATGCACTTTACATATTTATAACCTCATAAACATTAATGTAATTCTAAAAATGGTAATACATAATTACATTGGTATGGAGTTTCCTTTCTCTATCAAAGTATTACTCCTTTTGGTCCTTTTTATAAGAAACAAGTTTTAGTGAATTTTACACTGAAACTTGTTTCTTATAAAAAGGACTGGAGGTAGTATTAAATAAAATGTGGGCTTTTTCTTATCTTAAATACATGTCTCTCAAAGGTCCACTGTAAGAGAAAGAAGCAACAAAGGACTCAATTAAGTGCCTGCTTGTTTTACTGTGTGTGTTCGGTCGAAGGAGCTGCTTCTTTCTGTTGTTAAATATCTTGGGAGCATAAAACTTTTGTTTGCAGTAAATGAATCTTATTCAAAACAGTCTGTAAGTCTGAATGTTCTCTTTTATCTTTGATGACATGCATAATAAAGGCTTCTTGTCATTACATAAGGATTCAATAGAATCTATTCCATTGACTTTTTTTTTTTGAAAGGATTCCATTGACATTTAAATCACTTTAAATTTGGCACTTTTATGACTAACTTGTTTGCCACATTCCTATTTGCGATATTGAATGTTTTTAATTGACCCAGTGTTGATGTAACACTCTTTGCACTATCATCAAGTTTTTGACTATTCCAACCAATGTTTAACTATTATAATCATGTTTCGCAATATTGCTGGATGATTAGTATAATAAACTTTATGATGATATTTGATCAAATATAAACCCTGTTGAAACATATTGTTTCATTCAAGCATTTGCAAATTTTCAGTTCTAAATGAATTTGTTCCCTTTTCTGTTGTCTCTTAATCAAGGCCTATTTTGGACTTATATCACCTTTCATATGGTGGATGATGGCGTGACACTGAGTCATCTTGAAAATGGGAATTATCCATTTTTATGTTAGCTTTTCAGGGTGATAACTTATTTTTGTCTTAATCTTTAATTGTAACCTCAAAATAAATTGTTTTAAAGCATATGCATATTTTCTTTGCTCCATATCTGACCCTGCACTGTTACAATTACGGCCCTTTATTTTTTCCCCATGAATGCTGTTTGTACCTTTGGGTAAAGCGTGGATCCCTACAGGGATGTTCCTTACACTATATCTTATAACTCAATGGTTTTGGAAAGCATGCATTCTCCTTTTCTTTTTTGTCTGTGATATACTATGCTTTTGGATGAAATAAATATACTAACAATGTTGTAATTACTTTGCTGCATGTAGTTTAAGGGAAGAACGGTTACAACGTATCACAAGGTATAGAAGTAGGCTTAGGCTTTTGCTTCCTCCATCCATTGAACAGTGAAGAAATGTCACAGCTGCTGGGAACTGACCTTGCTGACTATACGGACATCGAGGTCATTGCATGACCCTAACATGCTTGTACCTGATTCAATAATATAATGTGGTTCATTGAAAACGTGTTTTTCATTGTAGCAAATGTATAAAACTAGCTGAAAATGGATGTAGATTTTTCAGCATTTTTCGACAATTTCTACTTTGGCTGGTCTTTGATCAGGAAATTGGCAATAGTTAGAGCCTAGAGGTTGAATGAAATAGCAATGACTTAGAAATCACTGTCTGCGTAGATCATTGTTTCTTCTTGTGGGCTGATAGGTATGACATATCCCTTGGAAGATTATAAATCATTTATTTTTTGGGAGGATCATGCATTTGGATTAACTTATTTTTGAAGAAAAATAGTTTTAACAATAAACTTGTGATCTTTTTTCAATTCATTGTCTTAAATTTAATCCATTGTTAAACATGTACATGTAAGTATCTAGTGAGCATAAAAAAAAGTATCTAGTGCTGAGTGCATGGCTGCCATTTCCATCATAATTCCGAAATTTTCTGAGTATGATTTGGGCTTAGTGTTATTAGATTGAATTTTTTCCAATGCATTGCATATAATTTTATCTAATTTTTTATTATTATAATGATTCTGTTATATAATTCCAATACTTCTTTTTTATAACTGAGTATAACAATAATAATTATTAGAGACCATTTTTATAGCTAATCAAAATCCAATCACTTGTTTAGATTAACTCATGTTTTCAAGTTATGCATGCTATCATTTTCGTTTCGAAAAAAAAAATGGCTTGTCGGTGAAAAGTGGTAAAGCAATCTTGCTATTAAGTAAAGGTGCTCTAATGTTATTGCCATCTGATTCATAAGGTTCTAATCATCATCTTTTCCAAAGTAGAGCCGTAATGAACTTGTTCTCTTCGAAGTAAATGTAACATTAACAAAAAATATTTTATATTTGTTTTGAAATCACAATGGCGCTTGTAAGTTGACTATGCCCTAAATACACACATTCATCCTAAACATGTTCACGAATAAAGTGGCACCAACACTCATGTCTTAATTGATGCTCGTAAAAGTGAATTGACTTTGTGTAATTGTTTGGACTAGTTGCAAATTGAACACGCTTGACAAATCAAACACGTATCGCCCTCAAACTTTCCAAGGGTCAATCATCTCCTTTCCTATGGCTTAAAAGGTAAATTAAAAGGTAAAATAGATGTTGTCGAGCATGTCTGGTATGTAATTGTAAAATTATGTTTGAGATAAGTTATTTTGCCAAAGAATTCAGACTCTTATTTTTGTATTTATTTTGTTTTTATTCCTTGGATTTGCATTAGAACATGTGTCGCTACATCTTTAACTGTAAATAAAACAAGCATGAAGAAGTTGTTTTCGTTTCATTTGTAGAGTCTGAATTGAGCTTCTCTTTTGCAGCCATAATAAAGGGTAAACTTGTGGAGGTTGAGATGGGCAATGGGAATTGAATTGTCATTATTGGCGAGAAACAAAAAGCCCACATATTGTCTCCTAATGTTTACTTCAAATCAATGACTAAGATTCACCATGACTCAGCAATTTCTCCCACCTTAGCTTGCTTGGTCAAATTTTTGTGGTGAATTGAGGGTTTGCCAGCAAAATCATATTTGAACGGATCAATTTCAAGTGCTGGACATGCAGGCAGAGAAACCCAAAAAATGAATATCTTATATAAGGAAAATTGGTGGGGTATAGGATAAGGAGTTTCATTAGACTAATAAGAGAGCACAATTCCTGCCGTCACCACATTATCAAAGATTTCATCTAATTCTAGAAAGGGCAATGTTATTTTAAAAAAAAAAAGTTCCTCATTAATCTTCTTAATATTTGTTATTGAAATCTTTGAAATCATTCAGAATTCCAAGCCACACTAATCATGTTTAAAACTTTTTATTGAGTAATTTTAAAAAAAAAATTAGTAATAAATAAATAATGGGATTTGATTTATTATTTTTGAGAAAAAAAATTCATGCTTTGGTCATGGTAGATATAATTATTATACTAATCATGTACACAATCACACCGTCACCATATAACCACTACCATTTGAATTTTGATTATCTTGTTTAATCCTGTCTGCTTCAACCATTTCCCAGTCTGAATCATTGTCTTTTTCTTTTGGATGGTTCACTCTAAGATTCAGCAGATAAGAATGAGATTTGAAAGGTGTCTAAAAGTCAATTTTTTTAATTATTTTAAAATTCTATATCTCAATATTGGTTTGGCTCGATCTGTCCATTTTATTTTCCTTTTACGATTCTACAATTCCCTTAAAGGATAATCTTACTTCAAATAATGTAATATAGAATATGGTTAATTTAATCATACAATAATAATATATTATAGCCATTATATAATTAAATCAATCATATTTTACGTCACATCATTTAAGGACATGGCAACACTTAGGTACAAAAATGTTGTCTCATTTACATACAAATATATCATTGCTACTTGCGTGTTGAAGATGGCAGCCACATCATGCCATGAAGTTTGGTACCACACAACACGCACTCATCACGCCATTTGTTTTTGGTTCTATTCTAGGGGTTCTATTGTATGTTATGCACTAATGGTACTACTATTAATTAATGAATATATTTGTTATTAAAACTGTTGAAATCATTCAGAATTTCAAGCCACACTAATTCACCAAGTCATGATTAATTGAATACAACAGCGTTGTTCAAATTAGATGACCATAAAATAGTTTTTAAATCAAGCGATTGATTAGAATATCCAATGTTTCAGAAACTGTTCATTGATTATGTTTAAGAGGAAATATAACGCTTTCATAAGATATTAAGCTCCATTATTGATGATTGCTTAATTAGCAAGCTACAAACTCCAATATGGTTGTGGGTTTGTGTGTATAAATGTATATAGTTATTGGTTACATGTAAAAATTGAAATTTCCACAAATTGTGTAGTAAAAGATTAAAAAATTCATTGGATGATGTATGTTTAGTGTCATAAATGCATAGTGAAAGTGGAAAGCCTCCGACGGAGTTAGATGGTGAATTGGTGATCAGTGGTGGTGGCTCACCTTACCCAAAACTTAGAACTTTGAAAACAATGCATTGAGATAAACCAAGGATTGATGTTACTTTCTTGGAGTTGAAGCGTGTTATAAACTTATAATAATCTCCATATATGTTAGACACAAAATGAGTATAAATGATAAAAATATTGGTCTAATAATAATTGAAAATTAAATTAAAATCAATACATAGTTAATACATAATATATATAGTTCGCAAATAGCCTTATATAGTATAAATAAAAAATTGAAAAATAAAAAATGCATTATTAAAACTTATTAATTAATTAAACACTTCACACAGCGGTTAAGGTAGCCAAAAGAAGTTGAGTATAATTAAGACTTACTATCCCCAAAAAGATTAGGGAAATTAATTGCGACGAGTTTGAGTAATTTAGGATCTTATAGTTTTTACGTTAAAAAAAAAGATCTTATAATTTTAAATAAATGTACTATATTAAAAGATTTATCAAATCTGATAAGATCTCTATGTTATTCTACCGACCAAGATAGCCAAAAGAAGTTAACAGAAATAAATGAAAGTTGATTTCAAGTAGTACACTAATAAAAACTCAATCTCGATTTGAAAAGAACATGATATTACCATCATGGACATTTGATCTTGAATGTATTTTAAAAAAAGATTTGTGTAGCATAATGTATAAGCTCATATTATCTTATTTGTTTACTAATATTATAATTGGTGACGGATACAAAAATCTTATAAAGGAGATTAATTAAAGTATTTTTTTATAATTATTTAAAAGTTTAACTTCTAATAAATAATAATTTTAAGAAAATTATTATTTTTATACATAAAATTGAAACTAATTTTTATATTAAATGATCATCACCTTTATATTAATTTTAAATAATTTTACACTAATTATCACTTTAATCATTATAATAAACAACAAAAAAAATTAATTTTACATAATTTTATACTAATTAATATTAACCATTATTATAATAATAACATACAAAATTAATTTTATACGAGAACTTAAAAATATATGTATACAGATAAAAACAAATACCAAAAGAAGAGGGACTCGAGCCCTGTTCATCCCCTCTAGATTCGTCCCGGGTTATAACCTTATATAATTCTATTATAATCTGAAAGAGACTCATTATAATATATATATATATATATATATATATATATATACACTTAAAATATGTGAAAAATAGAAAAATTAAAATCATTAATTAGTAAGGTGAAAGAAAAAAAGTAATAAAAGGAATGAAATCAAACTGAATCAATCTCCGTTATTAATACGAGCAAACTAAAAACAGACAACAAATTTTTATCTCGGTTTTTCTTTAAAACAAAATTTGGATAAAAAAGAGTTCATGAACAGGTCTCGACATTGAAATAACACGCCAAAGTGTAGGCAAAATGTCTTTTAGCTAGGATTCAATTTTAAGAGAATAAAAGAATCTCCAAATATACTAATACAACTTGCGCTAAAACTATGCTCCATATTTATATCTACTTAGGATTGGAAAAAATCCGAGTTAACATATATTTGATTATTTAAAAATTCAAGTGTTATCGATATAATGATAAAAGTATATCAAAATGGTAATTTAATAATGAGTGTATTACAATAATCCGTCAATATTAACTTTGATCTCAAGTTACGCTCTTAATATAACTTTTGATATAAAATTAATTCCCCAAAAGACTAATTTGGTATCAAACTTCATATATATTATGGATGATTATGAAATTATAAATATTACATTAAAAGGTGGGTGGAATAATGTGTTAGACAATCTTAAAACTTTTTCGAAGGATAATAAATTTTACAAAAAAAATTTATCATTAAGTTTAAAGAAGGTGTTCTTCATAAGAGTGTCCAAAAGTTAAAAATAAATTTTCACAAACAGAGTTTAGATAAAAATTTATGCGTCCAAATATAAGATTAAAGCAATTGAAAATAAGTTATTGTAGAGGAAGAAACACATATTTCTAGTACAACCTACGTTTTGGCCTTTTTTTTATGTTGTATGTTTATTATTTTATAGGCTTTGTGTAATTGACTTCATTTTGATAAAAATATTATATTGTGCATTGCTTGTGCACCTATAGACTATTATTTGTATATAGTACTTATTGATAATATACTGTTATTTGGTCTAGAAGACCCCTGACTTTTATTCTTGCTTTGACGTTTTTTTACTTTAAAAACTTTTGTATCTTGTGAGTTTTCATTTTATAATTTTATTGATTATATAACTTGTGCTTTGAATTAACATTGAACCTAAAACTGACAACACATGAATATTTGGGTGATGGTGTATAAAAAAAAAAAGATACATAATTGCAAGTATAAAATATGGGATAATGAACACAAAATAGAATGCAAAGTTAAGAAAATAGACACTGAATCTACATTGGTTCTAAAAAATCCGATCTAGTAGGTGAAACTTTCAAAATCAATTTTGTGACAACAAATTGATTTAGGATGTGGCTTGATTCATGTAAATGTCTCACATTATACATTTGATTAGATAGAAATCGGTGTTGATATTTTAATATTGTGCTAAAAAAATATCGGTTCAAGAATCAATGTAGGACACCTTTCAAAATTGATGTAGAAAGGATTTCACTGTATTATTCTTTATTTGTTAACTTAACCGATGGAGAAATAATATAAAAATAAAATGCTTTACACACGATCATTTAATAACTATATTTTTTAAATAATGCTTACATTGAAAATTATTTGAAATTAAATCTAATAATCAAATAAAATGAAGCAACAATTTAATTAAGCATTAATCGGGTAGTGCTTGGTTGTGTTCAAACTAATTAGATAGAGTAGAAGGATATTTTCATAAACCATTTCGCAATTTGACCTTGTGATTTTTATTTTTCCATTAATAGATTGCGGGAAGATAGGTTTAATTATATCGATTATGCTGCAGTGGTTTGCACTGTGGATTTAATAGTGTGTGAAATATTCTACACACCTAGCTGGGTTTCGCAATATGGGTGATCAGAGGCTAGCCACCTCGTATGATTTAACCTTTCATTAAACCTTAATGCTTATCCAAAATCAAGAAGCATTACAAAATAAATCTCGTTTTGCTTTTCGTGGAAAATTTGAGAAGGTGGAAAAAAACAAAAGAAATAGAAAAACTTGGAAAGGGGAAAATTAAGCTAGCTATGTATCACGAAATGAAAGAGGTGCTTATGATAAGTTGGTTGGTAGGTATTGGTATATATGTTTCTTGGTTAACAACTTTCTATTAAACCAAAAAGTTGTCATTCGTGCTTTTGACAAATTGAAATGACCACATGTAGGAAATGTAATTCAGATTAAGAGAATGTAGTAATTAGTTGTAAAAAAAAAAAGGTTACTTAACTTATTAGATTGAGTTACTCCAATTGTTTTGGAGATAAAAGTTGTTAAATGCTGAAGTTGCTTGTTATATATATATAAATAACTTTCATCCTTGTATTGTGGCGTGTACAATACCGAATAATATTCATCTATTCTTTCTAATATTTCAGATAGTGAATCATCTTTCTTGTGTGTGTGGATTTCAACACCACAAAGATCTTCAAAATCTAGCTTAATTTTCTTTGATCATGGTGCACTTAGTAAGAAGCACTTTCACATGGGATAGGGCATGTCCAAGGATATATATATTATCAAGATTGGCTTAGAATTTCAATTAGATTCCCCACTTGACTATGTCATTGGTGCCCCTTAACTTAAGCTTGTTTCCCACATGCAATAAAGGCAAAGATAGGACGGGTATTTTTTCCACGCATCACCAGTCACCCATCAACGTCAGCAAATCACAATCTTTCAAATGGTTGAAAAGTAAATACTATTATTCTGCCATCTTACTCTTTTTTTTTTTTCAATATCAATATTTCAATTTTCAGATAAGATATGGAATATTTATTATTTAGTTATTAGTTTATTTAATAAATATTTTAAAAATTCACTGCGAACATTAAATACTTTGATAACTTATTCATTAGTCTACCAAAATCAATTTCACCAAATAAATAAATAAAAAAATACCAATATCAACTCCTCTGAAAGTTTGCTTCCTCTACCTTGCGTGCATGTGGGGTGTTCTGGTCTTCCTACACTTTGGTTAGAGGTGAAAACCTAGGAATTGAACTCTTCAGCATACCACCCTCCTCTTGACAAATCGCATCCAACATTTACCTGCCTTGTATGTTCTTCATTAATCTCTATGGAAGCTAATTAAAATATGTATTAGCTATACTTTAGGATAAATTAATTGCATTGATACCTCGTAATCTTAGGTCAAATTGAGCTTGCAATACCCGTACTCCTTTTCATCTTTTAGACTTCTTTTAAAAAAATTATATCTAAACAAGAGACATTTTCGTTGAAAGATAATCATATAGTGAGATGGAACTAACGTAGTTAATACATTTTTTTTATATATAAATGATTTGAATATGAAATCTTACATAAAAAAGTATCAGATATATATTACTCTTGAATCAATAATGAACTATGTGTATCCCCAAAAAAAAATCTGAGGTAAATAAAAATAACTAAATATATATCGAGTGTTAATATAGCTCAAGTTTAATTATAAGTGTAAACAATATATCTTTTTTATATATATTTTAAATCATTTTACGGTTATAATTTTTATAATAATTTTAAAAAGGGGTACTATTTTGATGTCTACTGATAATATTAATGTTCCCTTCACAAGGTAATAAAAATAGAGAAAAGAAAGCAAATTATGACCGTTAATCATATTCTTTATATTCAAAAGGAGGTTTGTGAAATCATGAGTGAAACATGACACAAAGCATAACACAAATCATTGAATGACATATAATAATGGCAGTTGAACTTTCTATTAAGGTGATTAGGTCATGTCTTCATCTTTTTTTATACAAGAAATTCTTTCATATTTTTCATTTTGCCTTAGAGTTCCCAATGAAGATGTGAAATGAATGGGTCCATGGTCGGTTGAATATTTTAATCATAAGCTTTGCTTTTGCATGCGATGTGCTAGTGTGTCTCTACATTTATGTGTCCACCCTCAGACCTCAACTATGAGCATTAATATTTGAGAGCCAACGCATGCCTTGCATGAGTTATCAACTTTCATGTCATCGGTGCTAGCTTAATCATAGAAAATGATGTCCTTGTCTTTTACCCTTTATAAAATTCACTTGCAGTTTCTTTCTGTTTCAATGAATAACCATTTGTGACACGAGAATTGGAAAGGATAAGGAATATCTTTTAGATTTTTTTAATGTATATTATCATTACTTGTGTGTACATAAAATATGGTATTTTATCATTGGAAGCAAGTAAGGATAAGCATTTATGTAATTGTCATGATCCATTGCACTACATTTTATATCAAAAAGTGCGCTACGCGTAAATTAGGTTAAGTAGCCAGATATGTCATTATTGATAAACGTTTATTTATTTATTTATTTTTAAATTGAATTGCATTCTTTGCTTTCTCTAAGTAAATGTCATGATATGGGAAACAATTTACAGGGATACTATAATCTGGAGCCAAATGAGAAGTCAAACTTGATGGGACGAATATTACTCAAGAAGTTGCATTGTCTAGTGTAAGACCATTATCTCATACGACGTACTGAAGAAGAATATGCTTTTGAAAGAGTAAAGTGAAGTCGGCAAGGATAAATAACTAAAATAATAAATGATTGTTCTCCAACATACACATAGTATAGGAGGAAAAATAAATATTAAGACAAAACTATTAACATGACTTAATTTCCCACGGCTCTCAGAATTTATTTATAAAGCTGTTGTTTTAATTAGTTTTGACTATTTAATTGGTACGTGTTGCTGTGTGCGAGTTATAATTTTATTATAAAATTAATTTAATGTGGGAAGACGAATAAAAGTGTTATCTCAACCACTACATCAACTTGTTGATACGGTGAGCATTATAGGAATAGATGTCATTTAGTTTATCTTAACATTGTCAAATACTCGATCAGACTACATTATTGGTGATTTAGTCTGCTATAGCTCCATATATAATTTCTTTCTCCATGAAAGTGGTTACTCAACAGTGAATATATTCATTTGTTTTGTTTTTTCGTTCATCAATATTTTTTTAATATATGATTATTAGTATTCTAAAATATTAAGACTCCGATTTATTTAGATCAAGTGAATAAAATTACTTGAAACGGTTTAATTCTTTCTTCAGATTTTAGAGTATGGCATTTCTAGAGAGCCCAACTAGAGACCTCCTTAATTCCTTTCATATTTAAGACTTTGAACAATAATATATATTTGCCTTAAATACATTTTTAGTTAGTCACTGCAATTTAACACTTTTTTTGTTATTTTTCATTCTTGTAAAATTATTTTTTTATTTTTACTCCTTATAAATTATTTTTTATTTTTACTCCTTATAAATTATGTTTATTTTATTTTTAGTCCTTAAAATACTTTAGATAAAGTTTATCTAGAATACTTTAAGGACTTAACAAAATAATATTTCATCTGTCAAAACTAAAATAAAAATAACATTTCTACGATTCTTCAAGAAGGTCAATATCACTAATATGGTTAAACAAAATTGAATTTTAATTCGCGTAACAAGTTATTTTATATTGTGCAACATGTAATAGTCTTAAATTTATAATTTTAAACATGTTTTTAATTTATTTAAATATAGTGCGTTTTTTTAGTTTTGACATCTTTAATTTGCATTTAATTAATTTTTATAGTCAATAATAATAATAATATAACATTAAGAATGAAATTTGAAGCTATATGTTCTCGTATAAACTACGCTAACCTTTCACAACTAGCCCGATGTTAATGACTTAGTCCTTTATTGTTTAAAAGTGACCAATATTGGTCCCAACCAATAGATCATTTTTTGTTAATCAAATCATATTTTTTAAACATATTCAATGTTATTAATTGAAATTGATTGGACATCACTAAATTTTGCTAATTTCATTATGAGTCTTATTTGTAATTTTATAATTTTTAATAAATTTTAATCAATAATAAAATACATATTAGAAACTAGTTACAAATAATGGATATTTGAAAAAGATATCTTATTAAAATTGTTTCAATAAATAACTTGTTGTTGAGTCATAAGACGAATCAGAATCTTTAATAATTTTGATAATATGCAAATAAATATTAAGTTTAAAAAGTCATGTCTTATATATATATGCTAACGAACAAAAATGTTGTATTTACATCTAATGAATTAGATTATATAGCAAATAGACGCTAAGATACATAAAACATTTAAGGTTGAGCTAATGTTTCGTATTTGTAATTCTATTTGCATGAGATGTTCAAACATTTTTTTTATAGGATCTATCGAAGTGAAAGAAAGTAAGAGAACAATAAGAGATTAAACTATCTCTCCACCTAAAAAGGCGCACCAACTATTACAATTACGAGTAACAAACTTGAGTTGCGTTAAAGTTGATTTGACTAATGAAGTCAGCTGTATAAGTGCAGCTCAAGAAAAGATAAGTTGGGGGTGCGTCCATAAGTAAGAAACACTTTCTTCAAATGCAAGACTAGACACAATTTGAATATAGTTACCTCCTAAAGAAGTCTATAAGTACCCAAAAATTTCAAGACTTGAAGTGGAACACGAACTTTTGAACGAAACATTCTCTCCTACCTTCAAGCTCTCTTTTATGTAAATTCTCTAAGTTGTAAATTCTACCTTGTAATTAAATCCCAAGATACAAAGACATTGTGCTTTAGATATCAATTTGTAAGATGATAGTCTTGTATGTTTGCACCTAACCTTCAACAAATATGTTGATTTGTTTATAGTTCAAAGTGACTTGGTAAAAAATAATACTTGTATCTTTGTTAAAAGATAGTGAAAACTTATTGGATTGTCAATAACTAGACGTAATCCCAATTCTAAAGACGAATAAGTATAAAAATCTTCATGCATATACTTTTCTTCTTATCTATTTCAATATTAATTGTGGGTTGACATTTGATTTGTTTTGAAGTTTTTCAATTTATCAAGTTTTCTAATTATCTTTTGAGAAAACTTTCTTTCTTTGTTTTCAATTTACAAACAATAGCTTTGTTCTTTCAAATAAGGTTAGAAAAATTTAAATCATAATTCAACTCTCCTTCATGTAGTTTTTGCCTTTACTACCCATTTGTTAATGAAGGATAAGTATCATGATACCGTTAACTGTTAATATTAAAATACTATTAAAATTGTGTGTTAGAATTTTTGAATAATTTTTGTTGAAAATATAAACATTATAATAATTTTTTTAATTTTTTATTTATTTATAAAATATCCACATATTCCCGCAAATATTCAAAACATTTGCAAATATCACTTAACGGGTATTGGGAGGACACAAGATAAACATTTATCCGAGCATAGGGTACTGAAAATTGATTTTAACATAAATAATTTCGTTGGAATAAAACAAAAAAAAAACTATATATAAGAAAAATAATATGTATGAAGTTGAAGGGAACATAGTTGTTGAAAAATAATCATAAGTTACAAATTTTAAAGTAAATGAAACATTTATTCTTAAAAAAATAAGTTTTTTTTTACTAAATTTCAGTTGATGTCCCAAAAGAGCTGAAATTTGGCAAAAAGAATCCTTTTTTTTCTTAAAAAGTAATTGAATTAATTCTTAAATTTTCACTTGTTACTCACTTTTTAGGATATATTTATTCCAAGGTATAATACTATATTTTTAAAAATATTATAAGCCAGAAGTTATTTTGAATGTATTTAAAGATACATTGGTTTAAATTTTAATATTTCTAAATATATTTTTAAAATTCAAAATGATTAGAATAAAAACTAAAGTAAAAATGAAATTTATATTTGAATTAAAAACAATTTTCATAATTTACTAGAAATAAAACTATTTCACTCCTTATCATGAGAATATAAGAATGAATCAAAATAGTATATTTTTTATTTTCTAGAACATGATTAATACTT
>PYAF01000404.1:137830-151203 GCA_007407185.1 Glycine tomentella
GAAAACTAAAAAAACCGAATTTTCTTCAAATTCTAGAAACTAAGAATATATTTAATCCTTTTTCTATTACTTGTTACCGTAGTTGAGAATATAATGGTAATATGTTTTTTTATTAAAAGTTAAGTTAAAATATATTCTAAATTATGATTGGATGTGTTAATAATAAATTTTCATTAATATTTAGATATTTAATCAATATTCTTATAACCTTTATTAATTTAAGTGTTATTATTAAAGTAAATTTTTTTTGCTGAAATTTTTATTAGAGTTAATAAATTTATATGATTTAATTATTTTTTTCTAAAAATATATTAATGATATTTTTATTTCTTTTTATAATTTTAATTCCTTAAGAAAAAATATATTATTATTTGCATTTATTTACAAGCATAGGAATAGGATTATGCTATGAGAACAGAACACGGTCACACATGCACATATTGTAAACGGTTCGTACTCTCATTAATTAACTATAATGAAAAGTGTACTTCCCTCGTGCATACTCATAATTGGGGTACCCCACTTTAGGGGACAGGGTTTATCAATGTGGCATTCCTGTCCTGCCCCTTTTGGGTCGCAGTCCAATTTGTTGCCCTCCAAAGTCCCACAAGAGAAGCGAAAGGCATGCAATTGCACCCTATTTAGTGTTCCATATAAATTCTCACATACCCATAAATATATTGAAGTTAATGAAGCAATGAACAACCACAACCATTTTTTTAACTCTAGTTTCAAGTCTCGAGTCTGAACTCTCTATCCTCCATGATGATGATTGACTGCTGAGGTTTGAAGTCTTCAAGAAATGAAATCATTAAAAAGTAGACCAATCCACGGATTTGAAAGTCTCTTGGTCTTTCTGAAAAGCAGCCTTGAACTACGGCCTTCCCCTCCTCACCTTATTATGACCCATACCTACCTAACTCTAATTAATCACCTATTTAATTTTTGCACCAACATTTTGAAACTTCCAATTCATTACCCCATCAAATTTCAGTTTTTGTTCTACTTTGTCTTGTTTGTTTGTATGCTAAGAAAATTCTATTCACGAGTATTTTAAAGTGTTTTAGAAAAGTTATTGAGAAATAAAATAAAAACTTTAGTTAAAGTATTTTAAAAATTATGGTAAAAGTATATATATATATATATGTGTATATATATATATATGCAAATTTTCCTTCATAGTACAACTATTTATTTTTAAGAAGTACTAGTAGTTTAGAGACACTTATTAATTAATAGTATTTAAAGAATACATAGAAAAAAGAGTGAGAGATTTTTCTAGTTCAAAAAACCCAGTATCATTTCCCTTTCTCTTTGATATCTATGATCTTCACTGTCTAGAGTTTTCTTCTGTCTTCTTTCTGATTTCACCATGGATAAAACCAGAAAAAGAAGGATAATACAGAGAGAGATTCAAACAAGAAAAAAAAAATCCAAATTCTATATAACCCTCTCCACCCCCACCAAAAAAAAAAAAAAATATCAGCCTCTCAGAATTAATTAACTTCCCTATATATATACAAAAATCAAATCAATTTCCAAGCCTCAACTCAAAATATATAGCACTAGTCTTGAACTTGATATCTTTCAAGATGCTGAGGATTGGTGTTGATGGAGTTGTTGTTGGCTAGTGTGAACAAATGGGTGGAACCTGGGTTTGCCAAAGGGGAATCCAATGGCTTTCGAGGGTGAGTCATTGTTGTTATTGTTATTACTTGTTTTGACACAGGCCATGGCTCCTGAATTAGTGGCATTTATGGTGGCACTCATAGATGAGGAAGTGGATGTGGAATTTGTGGCCACGCGTTCACAAGAAGGGCACATGGTCAAAGTAGTGGCTGGTAATTGCATGTAGAATGGGTTTGAAGTCTTCAAAGCCCTCAGTTCTTGAAGCTCCTTGTGAAGTCTTCTATTCTCTTCCGTTAGTGTCTCACAACATCTCTTCAAGTACTCACAATCCACTTCTGTTTGCTTCAACTTAGTCCTGCATGCAATACACACACACATTCATGATTATTTATTAGTATAACCAATAAAATTACTCAGAAGTCATAACCATGCATAAAACAAAAATGAAATTAATCAAGTGTATGACACTCCCATGTAAAGTTCTTTCTAAGATTAAATAAAAATTAAACCATACCCTTTTATATAATATGGTGTATGAAAAAAAATGGTATGAAATTTGACAAATTTAACAAATAGCAAGGCCATGTGGAATAGAAATATGCTCATGTGTACGATGTTGTACCTTGCTCTTCGGTTTTGGAACCAAACTTCTACTTGGCGAGGTTGAAGATTGAGTTGTTTAGCAAGAGCAAGCTTTTGTTTCTGCATCACAAAATTACGTGTCCAACACTATTATTAATTAGGTACAAATACTACTAAACAAAACAAAAACCAAACAAAGAAAAAGAGACAAGATAAATTATTATATGATGTGATCGTATCATGTAGCCATCGTCCGACCAATTTTCGTGTGACATATTAAGTAAAAGAATAAGTTTATCTGTGTAACGTGAAAATTGATCAGAACAACTATGAATACGTTATAGTGTCAGATCATTCAATAATATTTCAGAAGGGGCACTCACGGGATTAAGAGTGTTGTGCTCCTTGAAACTCTCTTCAAGAAATGCAGATTGTTCCTTGGAGAGTCTGAGTTTCTTCCTGGTGTTACCACCACTACCATTGTTATCATCATCATCGCTAGCTCTCGAAGAAGTCCTTTGATCATAGGCCTCACCCTCAAAGTCCCTCTTATAGGAGCTCCCTCCTCTGCTGTTGTATATGCAGAGGTCCATTTGAAATGACGAGGCGGCGCTGTTCGGAGACGACGAGAGCGCCGCCTCGTCCTCCGCCGCTGGAGGCTGCACGTTCACGTCCAGCCCCCGCGAAGAACCTCCCAACTCGGATGATAAACTCCCTGCACGTGTCCACAAGAGACCCATATGTGAAGTTATATCATAGAAACTCAAATAATAATAGTACCAAATAATTAAAGGGGAAAAAAACTTTTACACAGTAGTGTTTTTCATACTTTATTCCCCCAATAAAATTAGAGTTTTGTAGTTTTATTTTGATAATTTGTATAATCTTTTAATTACAAATTGTTATTATACAAATTAGTGAAATGGCTGAAGCGAAACTTTTAATACTAACTAGAAAACATGATGAATAAGTTTTGTCCATAGTAAAATGAATGGAAAGGATTCGAATCTCTTGAATACGTTTTTTTATAAATTAAAAAGGAGTATTATAAAAATTTAGTACAAGAGATTGAAAAAAAAAAAAAAACTGAGAGAGAACTTTTAGGGGTAAAAATAGAAAAGTAGGTGTTTACCGTTTTCAGAAGGAGGGTGCCATGGGAGAGCAAGTTGAGGGAGAAAATCAAGTTGATGCAGAACTGTGTTGTTGTTGGGTTTGGAACAAAGATCATTAGGATCTTCTGTTCTGTGAGTGTTGTTGTTGTTCTTTGGCTTTATTTCTTGTTCTTGGTATTCTTCATCTTCATCTTGTTGATGATCTTTTTGTCTAGTGATGATTGGACCAATTGATAACGTTGTGTTGAAGCCTAACCCCAGTTGGTTGGAGGTGGCTTCGCGAGGCTTTTCCATGAAACCAAGCAAAGGCCTTGAAGAGTCTCCTAAGCTCAAACCAAGCTCCATGATCTCCTTCTCTTTCTCTGCATAGGCTAAGTGAAAATAGAGAGAGAGAGAGAGAGAGAGAGAGAGATGTGGGGAAAGGTGTGGTTTGGACTGAGAATTAGGGAGGAGGTTGAAAGAGAAGAGTCTTTATAATTATAGAGATGAGAGAGAGAAAGTAGTACGTGATCATAGGATGACCCAAATGGTCACCTTTTTTAAAAAGAAATTAAAAAAATATTATATTTATATTTAGTGGGTATTCTCTCTTTTTCTTTTCCTTTATGTTTTTTTAAATTGAAATTTACTAAAAAAAATTGTGCAAGGAAAAGGGTGTTTGACCGACAAAGGTTACCAAGGTTGACAAACACACGTGAAACCCTATTTTTAAGATAGAAGATGTAGATATAGATACTAGCATGCTACAAGATAGCATTAGATGGATAGGTTGTGTAGAGTTAGTAGTAGTAGATTGATGGCATCAATCGACAACATTATTCCTACAAAGAATTATGCTTGGCGCGTGACCATAATGTAGGTTAGGTTTGAGCATGGTTATTGGCATTCATTCACTCACTTGGGGCTATGCTATTATGGTTTTGAGGTTGGGATTTGGGACTCGTTTAATCTTTTGTCTCAAAAGTTGTGTTGTGTAATGTGGGTGGATAAAAATGAATGTACATCAATGATATGTGATATAAGTATTTTTAAGATATTAATTAAAAATTTAAAAATATTTAATATAAAAATTATAGAGAAATACAAAAATATTATAATTTAAATTTTGTTAATTAGTATTTTTAAAATACTGATTAATATATTTTTATCATGATATTAATGTAAAATATTTACTAATTTTATTATTGATAATTAATTTTTACGAAAAACTTTGACTAATTATTTTTAATAAAAAATGTATATATTTTTTATTTACAATTCTTAATCTCCATTTCTTTCATTCAAAATAATAATTTATTGCTAAGTTCATAATGTTAGGAAATCGAGAGGGATAAATATCGAAGAGATTTATATTTGAGTAAACATATAAATGAATTAGATATCACATTTTAACCCAAAATCTTAATGCTCAATTTCATAAATCTTTTTTTCACCACTTATGTGATATTCAACTTATCTATTTCTATCTTATGTGAGATTTTAACTCACACTTGTACTCCAACACATAATATATTTGTCATCACTTTAGAGGGATTCTCCTCATTAAGGCTAGGCTACCCACCACCCACCTGCTTCGCTACCCTTTAGGGAGAGCCCACAATGTCTGCAAATTTGCAAAGATTGAATTGAAGCGAACAGCATAACGATATGTTCGGAAACGGATCAACCCATGTGGCTCATGGAGAACAAAATTTCCCGGGAAATTGAGAGAGAAAAAGACATTATAACGATCGATGTTGTTTGATGGGGACATGATTAGCATTTCATACAGCTCTTCCTAACAATGAGGGATGGGAATACTATAGGTTACAGTCATCACACCGAGAAACAGTAGGAATTAGGATTGCTAGCGATACTATATTCTCTAACACATAGTAACACTACACAATTTTATAATTTTATATAAATTTCAAATAAAAATGAAGAGTGAGTATAAAAAGTACTATGTTACTAGCATTTATAGAGTGGAAAGTACGAACTATGTTACTAAAATTATAAAAGCTAGGCATTATGTAAGTTTTTTTTATTAAATTTTTAGTTTCAATATCTTACATTTTATTTATAATTTTTTTATCTTATTGAATACTATTATTTAATAATATTTAAATTTAATTAATCTTAATATAGATTAAATTATAATTTTTTAATCTTTTCATATGTTATTAAATTGAGTCCTCGTTACCAAAACACGTGTGACATGATCACTGACAAATCTACATGGAGAGTCATGCAGGTAATTGTCCCTACAAAGTAATTTTTTTTACTTGAATATATTGAATAAAATATTTTTCTACCCCATAAAAAAATAAATCTTGTTTCATAAGATAATTTGTTAATAAGATGAATCTAAATAGTTATAAAAGATAGAGAATAAATTGATACTAATTTTATTCACTTTATCTTTTTAAATTTTCTTTTTTGATTTTTTATTAATATTTTTAATAAAATTTATATGATTTTTTGTTTGAGAAAATATTAGACTATTTTTTGTCTCAGTGAAAAAAAATTTCCTAATCTATCATTAGACATGATTGATATATAATTTTATCTCTTAAACATGTCATCATTAGTTCGATTTATAATTTATGTATATAAAAAACATGCACTGAAAGAGATTTACTCCTTAAAAGAATTTCGTACCTAGAATAATTAATCCTTGACTCTCTATCAAAAGATACCCTGGATTCAAAAAAATTGAGTCCTCATTTAATTTATACATAAAAGAAAAGTCAAATGAAAATCAACAAAATATCCCTATTTTTTCACACTCCAATTTCAAGTTCACCTTCCTGCTCTTTTATCTCTATTTTATTTTACCATTACATCATCATAATGATTTTTATCATAAAATAACATTAAAGCCATTGGGTCCCGATGATTCTTGATCTGGGTTTAAATGGAGGATGATAATGAGAGCCGTTTCACACTCTTTTTAGATTTAGAATAATGATCATAGTTTTACACTCTCTTTGCACTAATATTTTTGTTTTGAGAGAACTCTTTGCACTAATTAATCTTACATCTATATTTGTATGATAAAAAATATAAAATACTCTCTCTCTCTCTCTCTGTTATAGAAAAATATAAATGTGAAGACAGTTTAAATAAAATATAGTAAGTGTGAAAAACTATTTTTTTAATTATAAAATCGTAATTTAACGTGATAAAAGGAAGCAATTAATAGAAGAATAAAATGAATGTGGAAAAAAAAATCAATGCTCGTCAGAGATACGTTTCTTGGTCGAAGTTCTAAATTAAAGGCAGGCAATGAATAGTGGGAACATTTGTAATGTCATAACTCATAAGTTAGTGGTGGGCACTAAGACACCCATATTAGGGCTCAGATCATATACTGTATTTTATATTAATAAATAAAATTTATGTGCATTTTATTAAAACATTTAATATTTTTAATAAATTATGTTAATATTTATACATCAATAAAGAAAATACTAAATCACTGAATGCCTGAGCGTGATCAATTACCTTAAGTGTGTTAAATACCCGGAAGAAAAATTTAATGCTTCTATTGATTTAATCCAACTCAAGCAAGAATGTCTATGATAGAAATAACTTGTAATCTATAAAAAATATTTTAAAAAGTTAATCAACATACTATACAATAACATTTCTTTTATCGGAGATCCTTTCTCTCCTATATTGGTGAAGACATGGTTTAGTGATGAATGGGTAGAGTTCATGAGCAGTCTCCCATTAAAATTTTTATTGTGGATTGAAGGGGGACAAACTCTCTTGATGAGTGCTGGGAGAATATTAGGGAAATCTTATTATTGATATCTGATTCTGATCCCATGCATTATTTGAAAGGAGCGTGAATTGAATGTCTATTATTTCAATGAGGGCAGTGGTAATTGGCATGGCCCTTTGACAGTGATACTACTGATCCCTGAACCCAATGTGTTGAGCTCCAGTCCGTAGCAATAATACAAAGTATATGTAGCATATGGCATGTTTTATGGGGGGAGAGAAAGAAGAAAAAAAAACAAACCTTGTGGCATGTTTTGAGGGAATGTTGATGTAGGCTCTTTAAACTCACATTTATTGACCACAGACCTAATTTTGCTTAAAGTACTTATCTGTTGTTACAAAAAAATGAAATCCAGTATTTTTTTTATAAAAAAAAAACTTATATTATAATTTATTTTTGTGGATTATTAATGTAAATATTTGTGCATTGTTAACTAATTAAAAAGTATCTTATGTGTATATAATTTTTTTACGTAGTCACGACAAAAAGTTAACAATCTTATTTTAGATGGCAATTTACAGCAAGGTGATTATGTAAAAAATCAGTAGACTATCACGTATCAATGCATTCTAATTACACTCGTAGTGATTAAAAGTTAAGGCAAATCTTTTACAGTTGAGTTAAGAATTTTATTATTAAGTTTTAATAATTTTTTAAAATTAATGTTTTATATATAAAAACATAAACTGACGTAGATAGTATATCCCGTATTAAAATATACAAAAGAAATTGTTTGGGATTCATGTATGTTTAAAAATATAAGATGCGTATTGTTTTTCGCAATTGTCATCATGTTTTAGTGAGAATTTTCCTCTATAGAAGGTGATGTAGTTGCAGATATTCTGGTGAATTTAGCTTATCGTTATCTTGTGACATTTCACTTTCAGGAATGACCTCCTATTCATTGGACACCAATAAATCCTCTTGAATAACTTTGATGGATTTCTTTTTATGTAGCACTTATTTCCCTTTTTTGTATTTGTTTTTATAAAATAGAATTTCCAAATTCTCCTAACTATAGTCAGTTCTTTCTTTTTTTTTGCTCAGCTCTAGTTATAGACAGTAATTCACAAATTAGATAAAACTTTTAAAATTATTTTGAAGATTTAATTAATTTGTTTTGCCTTTTCTTTTAAAAGTATGGCAACGGGATAAAAACGCAACAAAATATCTTTAAAATGAGTATTGATTCATGAAGCATATTTTGGATGTCGAACAATATCCAACAAAATTATTCTGAGCATGCGCTCAAATCCACTATTGATTGGAATAATTGCAAACAATTGAAATGATCGATGGTACGTTTTTCTTTTGATGTAATAGTATTTATGGGTCACTTGATGTTGCCATATTTAAAATGGAAACATGATGAGTTGCGTCTAAAACTGCCTACCAACTACCAAATGCAAGAAAAATAATGTTACAAATGAATATATTCTTAAACTTCAATGTCAAGTGCCCCATATTTCAATTCTTTGCAGAAACAAGTTCATCATATTGAATTATTTATACGAAGTTTGGTTCCTCCGACACATATCATGCTCATGTCTTCAATCAATATTGACCAAAAAGACATTTATGGAAGATAATAAGTAGTTCAGTGATCATGAATCATGATCATAACATGATGTATCGATACCCCACCTAAAGATAGCTGTGTTAATAATGAGAAGTTGGAGAAGAAAAAGTACAAAACCGCTTTAATTCATCTAGCGTAACAAAATCGTTCAAGTAAAACTATTATAGAAACCCTATTTTTCTTTATTTTTTTTGGTTTTATCAATATTTTGTATTGTACATTTGGTGTACAATAAAGTAAACGCATCTAATGTGAGGAAATGTGCCTTCAAATGAAGATAAAAACTTTCTTTGTTTTTTTTTTTTTTTTGTGAATGATAAAAACTTATTCTTTTTCAATGGATTAGTTATTTTTTGGTTGAAACCACTTGTATATTAATTTATGGAGGATAATCTTAGGTATAATTTGTTGGAAGTGGAAGTTACAAATCGATGGATTCTTCCCTTTGGCTTCCAAGCTTAGGTTATACAACGAGGCTTTGGTGAATATTTCTCATCATCCCAAAGTTTTTTCCCTTTCTATTGTATACTCTTGTACACTAAGAGATAAATTAAGGGGTGATTTGATTGAATGAAAGAGAACAAAATTGAGAAGAAATATTTAAATTAAAATAATGTATGAAAATGTGATCCACACAAAATTTTAAAATTTTCACACAATTTCACTCTACAATAAAACAACTAAACAGACACTAAGAGAAAATAATTAGTTTCTTCTTAAAGTTCCTCTAAGTAGTTGTACTTTTCTTCTATAGAAGAGGGAGTTAGTAGTAGTATTCTCGTCTATCAATGAGAGGGATTGGTAGTAGTATTTTGTAGAAGAGAGAGAGTCTTCTTCAAAAGAGAGAGAAAGGTGTTGTAATATTTTCTTCCACCTAATGATATTCTTTTATTGCTTATTTGTGTTCTTAGTTTCTATTTTCTCATCTTTTATTCTAGTTGTGAGTGATGACTCTGTTACTCTGATAACCAATAGTGGTATTAAAGCCAATAGGTTTTGATATCGTTCCACTGTGATACACGTTAGTACATTGTTATATTATCAAAGAAAATTCTTAGTATGTTATGTGGCTGCAATATAGTCTGATCTACCACATCAGAAAATAATTATTTTTGTTTCTGGATATATAGTTTGGTATTGTGATAGTGCATGTCTAGGAAAGAACTTGGTATTTAAGCATGTCCATTGGTGACCAACCTCCCTTTCCTGGAAACTTGGTGTACTAGTCCACGGTCTATAGTCAATGTTCCAATAGGCAGTTCTATTCACGGCAGAAGTTGTGTGAAATCATGACAGCAAAATACATGGTAGAGAAGTTCAATGGGATTAGATTCTCCATGTGGAAATTGAAGAGCAATTTTGAGGAAGAACAATTGTCAAGATGCAATAGGAGGCAGACCCACTGATATCACCAATGAAAGGCGGAAAGAAATGGATGAAAATGTAGTCGTCAATTTGCTCTAGAAGTCCTCTTTAAAACTTAACCAACTTCATAATTTCCCATACTTTACAAAATATTTGCTCAATATTTTTTGTCAGGCATGTTGAGTGAGCTAATTTGCTGAACCATATTGACATGGTATTGTTTTGGGTTCAAATCTAGGTAGTGTGCTATAAGATAATGAATGGGAAATTGAATGGAAATTCATTCTTTAGTTTCGTGGACCATAGGAGGGCTGAAATTTTATCCTGTAAAGCCTTAAACATTATGATTAATTAGATTGAACAAGACACTTTAAGTGGAACTATTTTTGGTCACTAAATTCATAGGCAGGTTCTGTACTGTTTGAAATTATCATGTGCTCTCACCTGTTTGATTTAGACCAAAATCTTTGGTGAGGTTTTAAGTATACAATGTTATCTTTCTAACTCAATTGGTCTCATAATATTTAAAAATTCCTACAATATTTGATGAATATTTTGGTGAGGTATATATGCTGAGGCTATCTAGGTGCGGGGACAAGTTTACATATGTAAGTGTTGTTTGTACTAATTGGGCTTATGTAATCTTTGAACCATGACCATAGGTCATTCCCCTTGTTCCTATACCTTTATAGGTAACAAGAATCAATCTTGCCCAAGTCTCTAACCCCTTCAAACATAGGAAAAGATAGTGATTCTAAGTCATATAAGTAGTGTGCTGAGTTCTACCCCATAAAATGTAAGGTATTCAATTTAAAACTGGTAGTAACATGAAATGAATTAGATTAAATCCTATGGTGGTGCTCTAGATTTATTCCTTAGATTTCAATTACAACCAGTCTCACAATTTTTAGAGGTCTACAGAATATTTGACAAATATAATGTCAGAACATGACAAAGTTGGGAAGTTGCAGAATTTTTCTGCATAATGTGTTGTGGGTTGAGTGTTTCATTGACCACCAAAAGCTCATATCCCTGGTTAGGAATGATTCTCTTATTTCCATGCACATTAAATGAGTATAAAACTAACCTTGTCTAAGTCCCTAACCATAATCAAGTGGAGGAAAAGTAAGAAGCATGAAACTAATTATTGAAGTCTATTGAAATTGTTATAAAACCGGTTCTATTTCTAAAGAATGCGTTGATATATATAAGACCAAACACTAATTGGTTTGAACTTTTTGAGTCTGTTTGGATACAAGATTATAAGTGTTTTTGAGAGCTTATCTATTGAAAAAAGTAATATATTTTCAGTAGAAAAATTTTCAAAAACACTTATATCTTATATCCAAATAGACCATTTATGCACTAATAGAAAATTTGGATTTAATATCCATCACTTGACATTAGTTCTCATGAAAATCGATATTAACATTTAATCGTGATATTTTTGTAAATAAAGTGTTATTGTTAATATTAGTTATAAAATAATCAATGTTGTGAGCTTTTATTTACTTCGTTAATTTAAAATCGATGTTGGAGTGTTAAATTAATATCAATTTTTGATAAAATTAATATTAGTATTTTTTATTTAACATAGATTTAAAATTGATGTTGTGAATGTTAAGTTAATGTTAGTTTTTCATAAAAGGGAGGTAGATGATTTTTTTTTTCTTAGCATTGATTTTTTTTAAAACTAATGTTCTCAATGTTATATTCTAATATTTGATTTTTATTGTTAATTCCACCGATTAATCAAAGACCATTTTGAAGTGGGCTTCTGCCTTTTAGGACCTGAGCGAGGACGAAGAGAAGAGGAAAGAACGCGTTATGTGGCCTCTTATCTCGTTATTTGCAGAAAGACTCGCAAAGCCTGAACAGAAATCGCATATAAAATGCGAAAAGAAATGAATTCAATGTTCGGATATCTCCACAGGATCTCTCTCCGTCAAACTTTCTTTACCCCGTCCTCATATCATAATTCAGATCCGAAAACCAGATCCCGCAAACTCATTAAGATATCTCTATTCTCTTTTCCTCCCCTTTTCACTCAAATTACTTTCCACTTTCCCGAGAAAATAACTTTTCCGTTTCCGTCAATTTTCTCTCTACTACTTCCTTCTTCTTCACAATGGCTCTAAGCTTCAACAATCGCAGAATCGTTCTCGCTCTTCGCATTTTCCTTCTGTTCTCCTTATTCCTCAGCCTCTCACCGACCTTCGCTCAGCTCAACTTCGTGTCCTTTCGTTCTTCGCGAATTTTTTTCATGATTCATGCATGCATCGCGGTTATAACGTGTTTGATTTCTATGTGTAGGATTCTCTCGTTCAGAACGTTTAAGGGGTGTTTATTTTACGAATAACTTTTTTAGTGTCAGAAATATAATTTTTGGGAATATAACATGGGATGGGATGTTATTACTATTATTAAAAAATGTATTTAGTTAATTATTAAAATTAGTCGGGATTATTTTTTATATACATATAAGAATGATTAAAACATATGTTGAGTTATTATATTCTGGAAATACATATTATAATTATTAAAATATTTTTATTATAAAACTCTCATTATAACCCTTGTTTTATCCTCATGTGAATAATTGAAAGAGAAGCAATAATTACCTATTAAAAAGGAGTATTTGGAGAAAAAAGTAAAATTATCGTAAAATGTAGAAATGAAACTAATAATAAATCTAATTGTAGGAACATTAATTGGGCATAAATGAAATTTCTAAAATTGGAAAAATTTTAAGCATGTCTCATGAAGGACCAATGAGAGATTGGTGGGATAGAGGTTATCGAAAAAGTATATATGAATTTTTACTAATAAAGAGATATTCGTGCCTCATGAGAATAATTTTTTCTCACCTCCATTGTCAAGACTAAATATTGGAAGAATGTGGAATTATGTCCTTCCTAAGGATAAAATATGCATAGGATTAATTTTTTCATGACCTCATAACAAACTTGGGATAATTTTGTCTGTTCCTAAATTTTTGAAAAGAATTAAATAGATTGTGAAACAAATGCCCCTAATAACCGATTTTCTATATATTTTTTTTATATATAGGAATTGAACATAATATCAAAAATTTATAATATTTACACAACTTTGTTCAATCAATTAAGTTAAACCCTCTTATTATGCAGTATATGTATAATTTTACCTATGAATTATTATACATACTTAGATATTTAATATTATTTTATATAATTTATATTTTATAATTAAAGATTGTCACTTTCAATACAAATAAAATTATATTGTAATTTATGAGATAAGATATTTTGATATCCAAAATAACTTCTATTTAGTGCATTTGTTTATAGTTTGAATT
>PYAF01000404.1:187071-199211 GCA_007407185.1 Glycine tomentella
AAAAAAAATATTATTAAATAAAAATATCAAATGTAACCTTAAAATTGACAAGTTTTTTAATTGATATCGTGTGTTATGATACCTATAAAATTTATAGAAATCCAAAAGGATAAATAGTTTCACATATCTTAATATAAAAAATATTTTGTCCTAGGTAATAAAATATTACAATATGATCGTCTATCAAGTAATTAAAAATTGTAAAGATAAACTTTAGTGATAACAAATAAATTATGTTGAACATCAAATTTCATTTTCAGTATTTTTATATTGGTCATTTAAATTAATAATTCATGTGTAGGTTGTCTTTATAATAGTCCAAGAAATTGATAGGAAGCTTAAATGTCCTTAATTGCACAAAATTTAAGAACAAATTCATTAAAACGTGAAAAAGAATATAAATTATGACAAAAAAGTACACATGTAAATATAAAATCGACAAACATTTAGAATGTAAAAAAAAGGTGTAGAATAATATAAATCACAATGAAAAAACACATAAATATAAAATCAACCAAAATTCCGAATAGAAAAAAACAATATAAATTTTACTGATGACATATTTAATTTGATTTGGGTTGAATTTGATAGTAAATCAATCCTTAAATTTCAAATGTTGAATGATATTCATCTTATAGATTATTGTTAAAGTGGAAAAGATCAATATTACTGAAAAATATTATATTATTCTTTTTAAATTATATAATGTGATAAATAGTTAAAATAATTAATAAAAATATGTGTAATTTTTTGATTTCTAGGAAAATTATCTAAAATTTCCAATAATCAATCAAATAAATTTATTTATTTTTAAAAAATATGATTTTCTTCTTCCGTATCAAACACTTCGTAATAATATATAAAATTTATATAATGATATTCAATAAATGATAATTAACATATATATATATATATAATAAATTTGTTTACTTTTAAAATAATTATTTTAAAATAATTTAAATAAAATTTATAATTAAATAATAATATAAATTATTTTATATTACATGCATAAATATTAAAAATTTTATTTATTAGCTAACTATATAAAAATCTTTCATATTATTATGGATGAAAAAACATTAAAGTCTGATGATCTTTATCTTAAAAAAAGTTTTCGAAAAAGAAAAAAAAGCAGAGCAGAAATGCAGAATAACAAAGTTGGGGGGAAAAAAATAATAAGAAAGAGACATTGGGTCCGACACCTCCTTGCTGTGTACATATGAACCTCTTTGGCATTTTCTCTCTTTGGACTTCTTTTGACTTCTTTTCTCTCTCTCTCTCTCTCTCTGAACTTCAACAACTCTCTTTCTCTCTCGCAATGAATCTTCTTCTTTCAGATCCAGCCAATGCTCCACATTGCGCACTCTCTCTCTAACCCCTAATCCCGAAAACGACGCCGTCTCGCCCTCACTCTCCCGCGCAAAACCCTAGATCTGCTGCGACTGCGATGCTCCACCTCCGCCAGCGCCGCGAGGCCGCCGCGCCCGCCACCACGCGCTGGCACAACACGGTAGGTTATTAACGGCTACAACAAACAACCGAAGTCCTCCGCGCTGGTAACGGTGCGTTTTGAAGTGACGCTTTTTGTTTTGTGTTTTTGAGTGCAGTTCGAGGAGAATCTGGAGCAGTGGCCGCACCTCAACGAGCTCGTCCATTGCTACACCACGGATTGGGTCAAGGATGAGAACAAGTACGGACACTACGATTCCGTCGGAACGCCGTCGTTTCATAACCAAATATATGAAGGCCCCGACACTGACATTGAAACCGGTACTCTCTCTCTTTCTCTCTCTCTCTCTCTCTTCAGTTTTTTTGCTTTTCTTTTTACCGTATTAGCTTCTGCATTAGTTTGCGTTTTTTTTTTTTTTTGAAAATTTGAAATGTGGGTTAAATAAGAGTGTGGTTAATTAAAATAAGGGTAATGCTAATAATAGCATGTGTGATGTGACATTGACAGAAATCGGTATTTATGTCTATTCTGCTTCTTTTTCTTCATCTTCTGAAGTTCTTCATTATATCAGCTTTGGGGCTGTTAGGATAAAAAAATGAAATAAGTTTTTCCGTGAACTAAAGTTAGCTTATGCATAAGTTAAAAATAAGCTTTCGGAGAAGCTAATATGAGAGAGCTTTGCTTCCATAAATTATTAGCTTATGTACAAGTTAATTTTTCTAGCTTATGCAGAAACTTATTTCATTTTTCCTTCTTATCTTTTCTCTCCTATAAGTGCTTATGGAGTTTATCCAAACAGATTTTTATGCATTCTGCGATTACTTTTATTTTTTTTTAAATTAAATGGGGTTTATATGTGAATGTGCTTTTTTTTTTTTTGATCGGCATATGTGAATGTGCTTATTTGCTGGGATAATGCCAATAAATTAATAATAGTATGTGACACTGCCACTGAGACTGGTCTCTCTCTCTCTCTGCTTTTGCTTGTTTATTATATCAGCTTTTGCAGTGTGACTTCGGGCATTCTGCGTCATAACACTATTAATAGCATGTGGGTGGGTTTAGGGTTGTATTTGTGATTAGTGGCTTTAGATATTTTTTTGGCTTAAATATGTTTTTGGTCACTGTAAGTTAACGATTTTTTATTTTTGGTCCTTTTAAGTTAATTTTTCTAATTTTAGTCCTTGTAAGTTTAAGTCTTTTCAATTTTGATCCTTGTAAGATATTTTGCTTATTTTTAGTCACTGTAAGTTTGTGTTTTTCAGATTTTGGTCCTTGTAAGCGCAGACTTATGGGGACTGTAAATGAAAAAATTAGAATCTTACAAGTACCAAAATCGGAAAAACGCAAACTTACAGGCAATAAAAATGAGCAAAATATCTTACAGAGACCAAGATTGGGAAAACATTAACTTACAAGGACTAAAATTAGAAAAATGAACTTATAGGGACCAAAAATGAAAAATCCCTAATTTACAGGGACCAAACAAAAACATATTTAAGCCTAGTTTTTTTTTTTTTTTTGTAAATACAATTTTGCCTTTCCTCTATCATACTAGCTTCTGCATTTATCAATTTTGTTTTTACTTTTTTTAAATTATGAAATGGGTTTTACATGCATGTGCTTATTAACTGGGGTATTACTACTAATAACATGCGACACTGGTATTTCTCTTTTGTTTTTTTCCCCATTTTTTATATTTTTTGCTTCTGCTGCTTCTTCATCATATCAGCTTCTGCATTCTGCATCATAACACTGGTAATAGCATGTGGGTGGGTTTGGGTTGTGTTTATTGGTGATTAATGATTGTAGCAAGTTTTTTTTGTTTTCATGAACAAAGTTATTGGTGTATGCAGAAATGCGCCTTGCTGGGGCAAGGCAAACAAAGGGTGATGATGTTAGTGAAGATGACATACCTAGTACTTCGGGAAGGCAGTTTACTGAAGGTGTAGATGGTGACTTGCTGCCTTCGGATGTTCCAAAGGTTGATAGGGGTTAAGTTTGGTTCCTTGTTTTAATTCTATTGGAGATTCTGTGCTAGTTTAGGATTCAAGTTTGTAAAAATGGTATTGGTACTGATTTTGGTTTTATTAATTTACTTAAATGTGCAGCATATTGGTCAATCTCCCCTTCCTGCTTATGAGCCTGCATTTGATTGGGAAAATGAGAGGACTTTGATATTTGGACAAAGGATACCGGAAACTCCTCTATCACAGTATGGCATTCGCGAGATGTTGTTTCTGAGTAGAGTATATTTTCAACTTCTTTTCCTGTTTTTTTTGCCCAACTGAGTTTTTTGGTCGATCCTTTTCTATTTGGCCTCACAGTGGAATGAAGATCTCTGTAAAAGTTCAGTCTTTACAATTTCAAGCAGGATTGGCCGGTGAGTGTTATGTGGTTGATATTGGTGGGATAATGTGGTAGACAAATTGCTTCTTCTCATTGTGCTGTTGCCAATGCTATGACACTTAATTTTTTTAGTGTTTATGCTGTAAGTGGGTTTATGTGTCTGACAGAGCTCTGTTTTTGTTCTCATAATTTGTAGAGCCCTTTTATGGTACAATTTGCTTGTACAATAGGGAGAGAAGAGAAAAGTTATCAGAAGACTTTTACTTTCATGTCTTACCAACAGAGACGCAGAATGTAAGTATACTTTTTTTGGTAAATATATGTAATCAATGGGTGATTTTGAAGTGACAATGATCCAGCCCCATCCCCCCAATTTTTGCAATTTCCAGGCCAGAATTACATGTGAACCTCGTGCAGTCTTTCACTTAGATGCGCCGTCTGCTTCAGTTTGTTTGTTAATCCAGCTAGAGAAGCATGCTACTGAAGAAGGCGGGGTTACTGCTTCTGTTTATTCACGTAAAGATCCAGTATGTATTGGCATTTTTCTTCCTTTGTTGTTGTTGTTGTCGTTTAGCCAAGAATTTGAGCTGCTGTTCCACTATTACATGTGTACATACAGTATATAGGAGCACCTTTTGTCCATTAAATGGGCGTGTCATCTATTTATTAAAAATTATGGGTTCTAGCTTAATGGTAACAAAGATGGGCGGTGGTTACTTTCTTTAAAGGAAGATCTTGAGTAAAATAGCTTGAGCTTTAATCGCTACTAAGTCTATACTTACTGCTTAATATTAAGCCCAAGTCTGTTTAATTTGTTGCATTGTCACAAATTGGACTGCATTTTGTTGACCAATCTTTTCGACTATGCCATCCATTATCTTAAAAGACTATTTAGCTGTTATTTATATGTGAAATGTATCAATAGGCTTCAAAAGGACTGTTCTCTTAGATTAATTTGGATATCTAATGGTGAACGAAATAGAATAAAAATTCCAGTCCATTGTTTGGATACTTTTATGATGGAACATGGTAACAGTTATTGCATGAACTTATTATTCTTATTTCACTTGATGCTTTTTCCTGGTCCTTTTCTTCAAATTCGCATATTCATTTTTGTGCATCTCTACCCGGTTACCTTGTTGGAAAGTTGAGCTGAGTAAGCAATGAGTTTGAAGTGGGTGGCCCCTATTGCAAAAAGCAACTAACAATAAATTGGGATTTGGGACTTATCATCCCTCTATTTTGTGTCATTGAATGTGGGTATTTGGGAATAATTTGTGAAGCAATGGGGGGAAACAAAAAATGCTTAATTCAATAGTCTAAATAAATTCCTTCAAGGAAGATTTATTGCAAAGATGAAAGAGAGGGCATACTTATGAGAGAATGGCCTAGTTTGTAGATGCTGGATGTCTTCAACTTTGGGAGGAAGAAGCATACACTTGCAGAGGGAGGAAGACACACAATAAAGGATTAATTTCTTTACAAACAAATAAAACAATCGAAAGTGCTGATTCCATCCCATACCCCCATGAATTGGGGTGGGGGGTTCAGAATGGGGTTTTGATGCATTGCAATTTAAGTACAAGGTTTTTATTGTGTGCCATGGAGGCATGGACACATGATAAGAAGATAAAGATAGGAGGTTTATATTGGGAAAGAAAGTATTTATTATATCTAAACATAAGCAATTCAATTCATGATTTTTTAAGTTACTTCAAGCATTTAATAGGTTATGTCCAAACAATGGTACACTTTAAAACTTGATTTCATTCCTCTCCATTCCCCTATCCATTAATCCAAACAAAGCCTTAGAGCTGTTCACTAAGTTGTTTAATACGGTCTTCCTTTCCTTAATATTCGTCCATCCACCAATCATGATGTTGCATTCCGTTTTCTTCCAATAAGCTATATTTTCTTCAATAGCCTCTGTGGTCAAATTCATTTGTTGATTCTAATATTTGACACTAATCTCAGGATAGGATGGTGGCTTAAATCCTGTGCCATGTCTTGCAATCAATTCCAAGATGTCATGGAATTCATCACGTCTTGCCATATTGAATGGTATGACATGGCATTGTAGAAAATAGAACCAATTTCTTGACATGCTTCCTCCATCAAATTCTTCTTAAAAATGTGATTCGTTATGGATTGGGTGCTTACTCTGCTTTTCTTTAAAGTAGTTCTAGAGCACTCTACCACATCATTCCCTTCTCTTTTTTCACCAAATTTTATATACTCATCATTGGTGCTTGTTGATTTCTTGATTAATGTCTCTTGCAATGGCGATGCAATTGCTCACATTTCTGTCTTCACTTCATCAGTAACAAATTTGCATGCTACAACCTCCTTTGTGTCCAAACCCTATGGCCTATGATGCTTCATGATTGTAATGTTGCATTTGATTTTTTTCCCTTGCATCTCCATCCATTGAAATATGCTTCCATCTCCTATGTCCAATTGGATTCTTATGCATTTTAGAACCCTCTCTCACAGCATCACCTGGGTTGCCACCAGCAGCAGCTGCACTAGCACTCTGTTAACCCCAAGCACCAAAACATAGAGGGCAAGAGAAGCAACAAGTAAAACAGAAGAAAGACCCAATTTGAATCAGCCTAACAGCATAACCGTTAGATTGTGCAGTAAAATCCCGTAATTTGATTGAATGAAAAGCAGCTGAACCAGCACCTATAGAAGATAAAATAACAGGCAGATCAGGAAGCACCTAGTAGAAACAGAAAAGACAAGATTGAACCTGAAGAAGATGCAGATTGGAACAAGAAGACACAAGTCGGAATGGAGGAAGAAATAGGGTTTGGATTCTTTTAGGTGCTTCAAATTTGGTTAGGTTCCTTTTTTTTCTTCCATAAGTGGGCCTTCTGATCAGTAGTGGATCAACCAATCACACTAGAACAAGTTTCCATATGTGATTGCGATCAATGACATCTCCAGAATTGTGGAAATGTCTGATTCACAAGTCAGGATCAACACTTTATTTAGGCAAAACTGGGAAAAGGGTGAGGAAAAGAGTGTAACGGGAGAGCAAGAGTGTGATTTGTCCTATGTGGGACTTGAAAGATGCAATGAAACCAAATGCTTCTTCTATAAGAAACACATTAAAAAAGATAGTGAACATAGGCACTTCATCAGCTCAACTAGGCTTTCAACTAAGAACATTATTAAGCCTTTTTTTCTTTATCTTTTTTCATCTTCTACTTCATTCATTTAGATTCTTTTTTGGGCTTGAACATTTCAAAAAATGGTGAAGACATTTTTTTCTTTTTAATTTTGGACAGGTGTTCATAGGATGTTGGTTACAAGATTTTAAGTTATTTGTTGAAAAGGGAGAAGCAGGGTGTAAATATGCATTTTCTGGCTTGGACTTTGGATTTTTCTTCTTTCTAGTAGTAAATAGGTTCTGTGAATTTTTTCTTGCTGACTGATGCATGCTTATTTTAGGGTATAATTTACAGGGTGACTGTTTGTTTGAGATGATACATTTAGGAAATTGTTTAGGCTTTAACATTTACTTCACTTTACAGGTGCACTTGACTGAGAGAGAAAAGCAAAAACTGCAGGTGTGGTCTAAAATCATGCCTTACAAAGAGTCCTTTGCATGGACCAGCGTATCATTATTTGATAGCAGTATTGGTGCAGCTTCAGTAGGGCCTGCTTCCCCAAGTAGCCCTCTTGCTCCAAGTATATCTGGTTCAAGTTCTCACGAAGGTGTTTTTGAGACTAGTGCAAAAATCTCTTTAGATGGAAAGCTGAGTTACTCTAATGAAAATTCAGTGGTAGTAGAGGTTTCAAACTTAAATAAAGTCAAAGAAAGCTATACTGAGGAATCACTTCAGGTGTGCGCTTCAGATTTCCTGACTTTGCTTTTATTCTTAGTGGCAGAATTGAAGGAATAAAATTTCTGGCTTAAATTTGCTGTTATTTATAGCACTTTTAAGGTGATATTAATGACACTGGCAATTTACACGAGGCATTATATTGCAATAATTCTTTATGCAATAAATCTTTATTTATTGATTTCCCCCTCTAATATGGGTTTTGTTTATTGATTTATTGTTTTTGTTTATATGCACTATATTACAATCGTTCAGTGTGATTTAAATATTTGTTTATTGATTTTTTCTTCTTATTTGGGTATTGTTTTCTGTTCCTCCATCTGATTGAATGTTAAATTGTGATTGCATCGTCCTCTTTGTGATCTATTTTTTGTTTTATTTAATATTAAATTCAAATTTGTTTTTAATTGGCATTATTGTTTGGGTCTCCAAATCAGAGAATCTGTGTTCGGTCTATATGACACTATGTTGTGCCACTTTTTACATTATCAAGTTTGAGCTTTTGGTAACTGCATTTCTCTTTTCTTGAGAAGACATTTATATGACTGCTATGATTAAAATAAATTAGTGTTTCATACTGATTTATTCTGTGGCTGGTATTTCTTGAAAAATATCTAGGATCCTAAACGTAAGGTGCACAAACCTGTCAAAGGTGTTTTGAGGCTGGAAATTGAAAAGCACCAGATTTCCCAAGCTGATTTGGAAAACGTGTCAGAAAGTGGTAGTATAACCAATGAATCTGTTGACCAAGGGGATCGAATTGCGGATTCACTGTCTGGAAAGTATCCTAGTAATGGTTGTGATGATCCTCAGGGTAGCAACCTCAGGGTAGTATCTCCAGTTTTGGGAAATGGAGCAAATCAACATGGAAATTCAGATTTTAATGCCCATGATGTAAGTATTGTCTTTTGACAGAGTTAACAGCCTTTAGTTAGTCAATGGAGTTAACTTTTTTCAGAGTAGAATTTACCTTTTAAAGGAATTAATAATAACAAATTTGATGTTAAAAGTGAATTTGTATCGCTGAGTTCGTGGTTGATATTTTCTTTAGACTTAGAGTCTTCGCAAGGAAAATAGTGGTAACTATGGATATTTTAGTGTTTGATCATGAAAACAGCTTTATGGTGTACTTTACCAAAGTGTCAAGTTTTATCATTGTTGAGTAAATTAACAGAACTTAACTCTTCCATTGTTATACCAAAATGCATTGTTAATGATGTGGGGTGCACATACTAGAATTGTGTTAAATTGGACATATCTGGTGCTATGGGTTCATTTTTTAATGGTTTATTTCTAATTAATGGTTGGAGAAAAGGAACTTGTGTATAATCTTGAACCACTTCAAGGAGGACCTAATTTTCAAAACCTCGGTGTTTCTTAATTGTCACTTCTCATGTTGATCACTTGACGAGAGATATTTGCATCTTGCTAGTCTATGGTTGTATTTGGTTAATATAATAATGCCAAAAGTGCTTAATTTTGCTATGGTGGTAAAGATATTGCGTGATACTGTGGTTTTAAGTAATTCTATTTATATATGCCGTGCCTCTGCTAATGCGCTCTATATTGATTAACATATAGTTCCATGCTTTTGACTTCCGCACTACAACAAGAAACGAGCCTTTTTTGCAACTTTTTCACTGCCTGTATGTGTATCCGTTGACTGTAAGTTTGGGTAGGAAAAGGAATTTGTTTATACGGGCTGAACTCAGGGAGGACGATGGTGATATTCGTAGGCAGCCATTGGAGGTAATGACCTTTATTTTTGTGTTCTTAAGAAAAGTCATGGCCCTATGCTTTCATCTTATGTGTGACTCAATCTGCCCAGGCGATATATCCTAGAGATCCAGGTCTAGATGCTTCATTTGAGAAGTGGGCTCACACCCAAGTTGCTGTCGGAGCTAGGGTTGCTTGTTACCATGATGAAATCAAACTTTCCCTTCCTGCTATGTGGACACCAACGCACCACCTTCTATTTACTCTATTTCATGTTGATCTGCAAACAAAATTGGAAGCTCCAAAGCCAGTAAGTTTATTTTTGCTTTCCACTCAATTTATTGTTTTTTCATTTCTTCCTTTTACTGCTGCTGTCTGGGGCTGCATATTGATTGTTATGGATTGATTATGCTTCTTAATTTTTACAGGTGGTAATTGGATATGCAGCACTTCCTTTATCTTCCCATGCTCAGTATGTTCTCTCAATATGATCTTTTTTCCTTTGGTTAGACTTTAATGTTTATTTTATTAATTAATGATAGTTCTTGGCCGGTTGCTGTTGCATAGTGAAACCAAATTGTACTGCTTACCATAGGAATCTCAATTACAATTTTTAATGACCACAGTGTTGATGGCAAGGCTGGATCTTATATTTTACATCTGATGAGTTTGAAAGCTTTTCTTCTTTTTTTTACTTGTGTGGCATGCTGGTTATATTTCTTTTCTGATATTTTTATACATGACCAAATTAACTGATAATTCAAACTGGCAATATGAAAAGTTGTTCAGCCTTTTGCATGTGTTCATATACAACGAGTGGATCATAAGTTACCTAATGTGCACAAACTTGAATATCAGACTTAGATTTATCTGAAGGCTTGAGGAGAATAATTCCTCAGCTCTTTATTTATAATAATCAGAATTGAATACAAGGGTTATTTCTTAATTGTAGGGATAATACAATCAGAATCAATTACATAAAAATAGTAACCAAGCAAGTGTAATCATGGTAGTGAAATCATGTTTTGGAGCGCAAGATCATGTGTTTATGATCTTCTCCATCCTCTCCGAGTTTGTGTTGCATCTGGGTCGCAATTTCGGTGGATCACACTGGATCGCTGTTGAAGATTGAGATTCGTGGCACTTTTTTACAAGTTTGTTTCTAGGTTATTTGCTGGTCGGGTTTGCGACCTGGTATTTTAACCTGAATTGCTTTAGCCCAAGAAACCTAATTAATTAAGCCCAATTTCTATTCCCTCTGCGTCCAAATAATACCGTGCCCCTTTTTCACCTAAAAAAGAAAACTACTGCACTTCCTTTGCCTAAAAACAAAAAATTACCATGCCCCCTAATCCCCTCTTTGTTCTCTTTCACTCACAAAACACTCTTTCTCCTGCTCTGTTTGTGTGGATTGCGCCCGAGGCACTCTTCTCTCATCTCTGTGATTCTGTTTGCAGCACACGCACACCATCTCTGTTATTCTGTTTGCAGCACATGCACACCATTTCTGTGATTTTGTTTGCAGCACATGCATACCTTCTCTGTTTATCTGTCTTTTAAGTGTAATATAATGATTTATGTTACTTTATATATGCACATATATATATATATATATATATATATATATATATATGATATTATGTGCATATGTGAATTTCATAAATTTTGTAGGATCTTACGATCCGTGTTACGGTCTCCTGATTTACGATCCATACTCCTCTTCCTGATCTTGAGTAAGATCTCGATTTTGACTACCATGGTAATAATAACAGAATATGGAAACAAAATCATATCTCAATAGAAATATGGAAACAGAATCATATCTCAACAGGTATTATTTACAATAGTAAAAATAGTCACCTATGTTGCATTGGAAATCTTTACAATATCTTTTATGATAATACCTCTCTTGTAGGTCTGGTTTCAATCTAGATGATAATTGATATTTTGTCACCAATGTGATTCTTCATTTATGTTTTCGCCGCTTCCTATTTTCCTTTTCTATAGTAAGAACTAGTTATGTCTTTAAGACTTGGTGCATATCTGGTTTTGGGTACTTTGGGGCCAAAAAGTTTTCTTTTCTTTCCCCCCAGTTTCCTAGAGAGCTTTTTAAGGAGAAGTTCACCTAAAAAATTGTTATCAAACATGTACTTGTACTCTTAACTTGGTATATGGCAGCTTATGCTTTTGTCGTTTTATACAGGTTGCGGTCAGAAATAAATCTTCCAATTATGAGAGAATTGGTTCCTCATTATCTCCAGGATGCAGGACGGGTATGTGTTTATTACTGTACACCTATACATGTTAATTAACTTTCATGTGTTGCTTTTTGCTCCCTTTTCTCTTTGGGTAGTGTGACCCAATGGGTATGTTTGGATGGAGGACGGGAAAGTTTACTTAAACTTTCCTCTTGTTTAAGAGTTTTATAAAAAGGAGAAGAAAATGAGAGATCTTCATTTAATTGTTCAAAACCTCTTCCCTCATAATGTTTGAAATTCCCATAATTTTAGAGGATAATAAATATTCAAAGACAGGGAACATAACTTATTAGGGTGCTGCTTAATGCATTAGTAAATTTATAATATGGTTGTCTAATTATTTTAAATTTGTAATGATGGTTACTGGTCTTGTGAACTGTAATGTGATGCATAATATTGTATTGTACTGCACTTGACTTTATGTGGCTCTGGATTGGTTTCTGTTATTATATTTGATCTTTGAACTTAAAGTCATTCTATATTTTGGTTTCTTATTTTTCTATAGGAGAGATTGGA
>PYAF01000404.1:199311-211118 GCA_007407185.1 Glycine tomentella
TTTTTTTTTTTTTTTTTTTTTTTTTTTTTTTTTTTTTTTTTTTTTTTTTTTTTTTTTTTGAATAATGATTTTGGGTATTCTTGTTTATTTTATTATTTGTTTGTTCTGAACTTGTGTAGATATCATTTTATATATGCTGAAGTCACTGTTGGGGGTTGCTTTTTATTTCCATTCTTAAACAGGAGGGGTTATCATATATCTTTTTGACTCTGCATGACTATGCATATTTGTGACGTGCTTGTCTTAGAATGTGGGTTTGGGCCTAACTTAACTCCAAAAGCTAGCTCATAGAGTAAGAGTTGCCCCCAACTTGTATGTTCTATCTTTGCCTTATCTCTAGCAAATGTGGGACTTGGTTTTTCCCAATAGCTTGACTAGGATGTCTCATTGCCTTTTATTTTTAAATAAAAAAATAGTTCAGTTGTGCAAAAGTGAAAAATGGTTGTTTGAAATCATAAATCATCTCTCTGCTTTTCATCAATTTTCACACATATGTTGCTAAGTTGTATTTTTATAGTGAAATACATATTTGTTGCTTTTTTACAGCTCAACTGGGATACATTTATAGATTTGGCTTAAATTTTTTTGGTAGGGTAATTAACGGAAAGAAAAAGAGTAAAAAAATATCAACTCTTGATGGTATCTCAATTCTCCACTGACCCGCTGTCAGGTGTTCAATAAATATAGCATCTTTCCAAACCTTCCCAATTACACAGGCATAAAATCTGTAGAGCACCCCTTTAATGGAGTCTAAAAGTAGTCCAATAAAACAATGAAAAGATGAACATGACTTCTTATCACAAGTTAACGTTTCTCTCTCATGTCAACCTGACCATCTGAGCATCAAATGTCCCAATGGAGAAGGGAAAAGAAAAAAGATAAATACACTGCCATGGTTTTAATGTCCATAAAAATATTTTATAGAATTGTTTTGTTTTGTTCCATTTGGTTCACCTTTTTTTTATGGAATGAAGTGCTATCACCTTTTACTATCCATGTTCTTTTTTTAAAAAAATATAATGAACCAAGCATAGGATGGGACTTGTGTTATGTTTTGTACTGTGCACACATCTACCAAATGCTACCTTAGTGTTATTTTAATATTATATCTAACACGCCTTCTCACCCCAAAGGGCTTGAAGCTTGGACAATGCTCATGCCTACTCTTTATATGCTGAAATTCAACCTTTTCTTGCTATAATGGGGTTGGCAACCACTTGGGGTATGTTTGGATTAAAGTTTACAAACCTAAGTTTGAATTAAAAGTATGTTAGGAACTTAAGTTTGCTAAAAATTGAGTTTACATAGCGTAATTTATATGTTTGGATTAAAGTTTACAAACCTAAGTTTGAATGAAAGCATGTTAGAAACTTAAGTTTGCTAAAAATTGAGTTTACATAGCGTAATTTATGTTTGGATATTTTTTCCTCAAAAGTACGTTTGATGAAATAAAACTTGTGTGGATAATGTTAATCAAAAGTACTTTTATATGTGAAATTACTGAAAAGGATATGAAGTTTATAATGTAATATTGAATATAAACTAATAACTATATTATTTTTTTAGTGAAATAACATAATAAATAAGGGAATGAATTATGAAATATGCTCTAAATTATATATGCAACAATATTTCAGTTAAATAAAAGGAATATTAATTTTCATTAAAAGAAATTAATCAAATTCTCTTAAAACAATTAATCAAATTGCCTATGGATATTAAAAGAATGAAAAAAACAAGTGAGTTCCAGTGGTAGCAGCAAGCACTTCATCCTCATCAGTCGTGCTTGGGCCATATTATTGCTAACTGCCGACTAGGACTTCATTGCCCATGATGACATTTTAATTGAAGAGTGGGTTAAATTGGAAGTTAATGTTTTGAATGGAAACTGAAGAATGGAAAGCATGTCCTCAGCTGCTTTTGGCCGAAATCCAAGTTACACCAAAACGTAGGTACCGAAATTACTTTTAGGGGTATTCAAACATCTCTCCAAACTGAATTTAGCCTTTCAAAAGTTTGTTTGAGGCGGCGGACAAACGGAAATCCAAACATGCATTTGGTCATAGAGGTTCTAGTATCATGTCAAAGACCACCAAGTCTTCATAACATATTGTGTAAATTATTTTGGAAAAGTTATAGGTTTTAGTTATTTTGTAAACAAATTGTTGATTGTCTGATTTTGCATTCTTTCTGCTTGTTTGTTTATATTGTATACATATTTTTTTGGATTTCTTTGTTCAAATGCTTAATTAAGATTCCCTTATTCTGGATACAGGCTATTAATAGTTTGAAGAATGTTGATTCCACAGCTTTACTTCAGTTTCTTCACCCAATTCTTAACATGCTACTTCATCTTATTGGCAATGGTGGAGAAACACTCCAGGTTTGCACATTAGTTAGTTCATTTTCTATCACATTTTTGAAATAAGTGCCTTGGAGCTGTAAAAGACTTGGAGAAAACTGAAAAGGATTTTGTAAAATGTAGATGAATATTATTCAACCCAATCTGTGAAAGGTTACAACAGAGCTATATATACAGGACTGAACAAAGTCCTAACTAACCTAACAAACTGAGTACTCAACTAATTATCAGTTAGTTGGAGATGGCAGCTGGCACACTACAAAGCTATGCCTGCTGCTGTACAAAGAAAAGAAAATAAGAATTAAGAGCAGAGTTGTAAAACTACTCTAATAAGCCGCATTTACTGTTATGTTTTCCTTTACATTTTGGTGGTTTAATTTTGTATCTAGTCCCCATTAATTGCACACGTGGTTTGCTTCTTACATTATATTCACCTTTCTACTATTGTTTTCAGGTTGCTGCGTTTCGGGCTATGGTTAATATTGTAACCAGGTATGGCTTTTACCTAGATCCAAGTTGGATAAAAATGTGTCCTGTTTTTCACTGCTAACTGCAAAAAATATTATCTTGTTTTCCTTTTGTTTTCTGTGTTCAAAAGTTAATACATGAAACAGTGAAAAAAATAAAAAAAGTTGTTTTCCCTGTTTCCTTTATAAATCTTTGAAGTAAAAAACAAAATGAAAACAAGGTGACAATTTTGTAATTAAAGTGGAAAATGTTGTGACAATTTTGTAATTAAAGTGGAAAATGAAAACATTTTCCCAAACCAACATCCCTTAGTATCTTCATATATAAATCTTTCATTTTTTTTAGGAGCACTTGCTCTTTGATTCTGTACTTAGAATTTAGGCTTAAGGCTTAACTCATGCCTACAAAACCAGCTTGTAAGATGATAATTGCCCAAAGGCTCGATAGGGACGATCACAATTAAGACGGCATCCCAGCAGAACGTCTTTACTCTTTACTGTAGTACTTTATTTGTTATGGGCATTACCTGTGTTTGAAATCCTTAATTGGTACACACCTTTGCTTATAGAGGTAATTAAGAGATTCCAATGCAGTATCTTGATAAAAGATTCCTTTTTTTTATTTTTTATTGTATGTTGTTAAAATCTCTTGGAAGGACACTCTAAATGGGAGATTTTGGGGCAACCAGGAAGTATATCTTGCTGTGTTATTACTTGTAGTTTCATGGTTTTTGTGTCACATCCAATTAGTAAATAGGCATGCCAATCTGCCTGACTCTTGTAACCAGATGTGCAAAATGGAAAATAAGAAGGGGGAATAGACATGTGACTGCATATGCATAAACCTCTGATTTTGCAATTGTTGTCTTGTAAATGTTGTTGGAAATTTACTCTTGGAATTTAAAACTATGATTTGTAATGCGAGTTTAATGTAGGGTGCAGCAGGAGTCAGTTGATGATGCTGAAAGAAATCATTTCCTAGTCAACTATGTCGATTGTGCTTTTGATGATTTTGGTGGTCGTCAACCGCCTGTATATCCTGGACTGTCCACTGTTTGGGGAAGCTTGGCACGAAGTAAGGTACTGGCAAGTTCATTATCATTTGTTTATTACTCTACCCCTTGTTCATTGTAATAATGACAACCATCACTTTTCTGTCTTGTTTTTCATTATGCTTTAGAAATAAGCTATTTGTACATGTGCATGCATATGCTAATTTGGTTTGTTAGGGCTCCAACTCCAAGTCCTGTTCACATGGTGGCGGTTTGATATTGGTTCTCAAGTTTCCAGATATTGTTTTTATGCACCAAGCACTTAATATTATTTGGTTATAGAGGTTACTGTCAGGTCTGCTGTTTTCTGTATGTGCAGCTACTCTTTTACAGGCTACATAATGTACATGTCCGTCTTATCCTTTATTGATTCTTTACATTGAACCAAAGACTTTTGTTCTCCAACCGATTATTAACATTATTAGGTTAATCAGTTTATAACAGCTGTAACTGAAGATTTAGATTGTAGTCATAACCAAGAGAAAGAAGAGATTTGAATTATTATCTGAATTATCACACAAAAAGCAGGAAATTCTTCCCAGTAAGTTGAATTTTGTTTATAACTATTTTTTCAAGAATGTCTTAAACTATGGATGAAGTGGCTGATTGGGACTTGGGTGTTATGGGGTGCCTAAGTCTCACGGTGAGTAGTATGGGATGCTTGGTGAAGTGCATAAGTGGCTTGGTTCTTCCCTCTTGACAACTAACTTTTTAAGGGAGGGGCTTGGTTCTCTCCCATTGGTTCCTGGGTGCATATCATTGGTATTAGAGCTTGTTGCCTGTATCTTGGAAAGAACTACCTGTGGAGGGGCTGACCTGAAAGGCAGACTTAGCGTTGTAGAGTACAGCCACCGGGATGGAAACTCTTCAAAGGTGTTGCTATGATAGGGATGTGGTATGGTCCTGATTGTTTGAAAATTTATATGACATGATGCAATTTTCTGTAAGAGTAACTCCGTGCAGCTTCAAGTCACGCCACTCTCATGAGAGCACGGTTACCCTACTGTACAAAAAAGTGGAAAATCTCTTCAAAGGGTACTGTAGCTGTATAGGGAACCTTAGTCCTACATTGAGTAGTATGGGATGCTTGGTGGAGTATTTAAGTTGCTTGGTTCTCCTCCCTTGACACAGCTAGCTTTTAAGGGAGGGTTCCCAAGTGCATGGGTGCTTATTAGTGGCATACATAAAATAAAAATATCTGAATTACCGAGTTAGCCATCCCTAGTTTTCCTTTTCAACAATTAAACTAACCTTGCATACATGATACATGTACTTTGTTGCTGTTATATTCAAGATGTGCTTCCTAATTTTGACTTTCTTGTTTGTTTTACTTTTCGATTTTGGATGAATTTCATGCTATTGAGTGATATTAACAAACAAAATCAGTTAATAAGCATTAGCAGGATTTCTCAAATGTATGCTACTTTTCATCCTTCAGGTTAGTAAATAAAAAGGGTTCATTTTGCAGGCCAAAGGGTATCGTGTTGGACCTGTGTACGATGATGTTTTGGCTATGGCGTGGTTTTTTCTGGAGCTAATTGTTAAATCAATGGCATTGGAGAAGACCCGTCTCTTTTATCACAGCCTTCCAATAGGTACCTTTAAAAGCTTATGATCTGATCATGTATGCCTTCTTACAAAATTTTAATCCTTTTCAATTCTTCACATACTTCATTAATATTTGCTATCCTGTTATGAAGAGTATTGGTATAATTGGAGCTGGGGAAATGAGCATAAGTTTATGGACTAGATCATTCAAACCTGACTTTAAAAATTGTTTGGCTTTCTTATTGTCTGGATTGTTTGAAATTTAAAATCAGTAAACCAGGCCAGACCTGTTTAGCACATGTATTAAATTGGTTAGGGTATGAAATATGTGTGTGTACAGATCAAGTTATACTGGTGTAACTTTATCAACGGTTATACCATTCAATAATTTTTAATCGGATAATTTATCTCAAAACTTACTGTTGGGTAAGTTTCTTTCACAAAGATTATATTTACAAAATTTCTTTTAATTCAAAACTATTTGGTTCCTCATTCTTGTACATTAAAATTAATGTAATATCTAATTTTAAAACATGTACCAATATGACTTGTTTGATCATCTTATTGCTGTTCAATTTCTGTTTGACAGAATTTGATACAAACAATCAAGGTAATATAGTTATAATTCATTGGTTGGATAGATAAAATTCACATTCTATATAAAGTGATTTTTGGTATAAGTTTTACCAATGTAATTTGATCCCTTCTCTCTCTCATACATATATTTATATGAGAAAATATAAAATTTTGGGTTTTAGGTATTTTTTCATAATTTCAAGCCTTGGGGTTTAGCTACATGGATCAAATGGGGCACTGTGTTGTGTCAAAAACCAAATCTTTAGACATGCCATTTAGATTTAAGGCCTTTTTTAATTGTTTTCGCTTAGATTTTTCTTGGTCGTCCTCTACCTCTATCTATTTGGTTATCCTTTGTCTGATCATCTCTTCCCATGATCCCATTATTAAGCTTACATAAATATTGATTTTGAGAATAAATATTGATATAATATATTTGTTTGGAATCACTTTTGTTATTTTATCACACTTATGTTTCCACTCTATATGTCCATATTTGTTTTTTTTGGCACCTTCTTGGGGTTAGCCAACCTTTGAAAACAGGGGTCTACATGTATCTGTCCTGCCATGTGTTTTGTGGGCCCATGGTCAAACACCTTTTCATATTGCTTTTTGCCATAAAATGGACTTACTTACCATAGAAAAGGGAGCATCCTCATTTAGCTTTAACAGTTACAGTTATGCAAGTTAACGGTTTAGTACTATCTATGCTTTGGTTGTCCCCATTACTGTTTGTGTATTTGATTCACTGGAGAAGTTGTCTTTAATGTTTTTTGGTTGTATTTGAAAGTCAAATTAATGATATTTGAAAGTCAAATTAATGACATCAAAATGTAGCACTGCACTACTTACTCTCTGAATTGGCTTGGATTCTGGCTTGAATTTTGATTTTATACTTTCTTTTGTGTTGAAAAGGTGAAGATATACCCCCAATGCAGTTGAAGGATGGTGTATTCAGATGTATATTGCAGTTGTATGATTGCCTTCTTACTGAGGTGCATGAGCGCTGTAAGAAGGGTTTAAGCTTGGCAAAACGCTTGAACAGTAGTTTGGCCTTCTTTTGTTATGATCTTCTATCAATTATTGAGCCACGGCAAATTTTTGAGTTGGTATGTTATTTATGCTTTTCCCCCATGAATATATGTGGATGCTATTTTTTTTTTTTTACTTTTAAGAATAGCTTATGCATATCAACTATAAAATAAGACTTTCTATCCTAGATACATTAAACATGACACTTAGGTTTTTCCCAACACCCCCCTCACATCCAACACTTTTGGGTTTGGTGCGTGGATAATATGGTGGGTGACCCATTTAATGTATCTAGGATAGACTCGAATACCATCTTAGAATGTGGGTTATGGGCTTAGCTTAATCCCAAAAGCTAGTTCATAGGGTGAGGGTTGTCCTCCACTTATATACACTATCTTGGAACTATCTCTAGCCAATTTGGGACTTTGGTGTTTCCCAATACACCCTCTCACGTCCAGCACTTTTAGGCTTGATGTGTGGATAATATGGTGGGTTGCCTGTTAATGGATCTAGGATAGGCTTTGATATCATCATAGAATGTGGGTTATGGGCCTAACTCAACTCCAAAAGCTAGCTCATAGGATGAGGGTTGCCCCTCACTTATATACTATATCTTGGCCTTATAACCAAGCTTTACTGCTTATAGCATTCATTGTTGTTTTCCATGAGTTTACCGAGCAGTGAGCACGTTGTAGTAGATTGACACTTTTATCATACTGAAGATCCTATTTGGAGACATCAATACTAATTGTCAATTCAATTGATCAACCACTAGGTTTTTTTTTTTAACATTAGAGGTCTTTTGATAAGTTATCTTTATTACAAGTTTGACTCATAGGAATTGTATGCTCTAGCTTGAAGAAGAGTGCTAGGGATATGAATGTGCAAACAAGGTGATTGGAAGCACCGGTGAGGAGTGTAGATTGCGTTTTTTTTAAACCCCATGAAAAGGGGTAAAGGGTGACTAAGAAGGACATGAGAGGAAATTATTAAGAGGGATTTCATGGTGAACAATATATGGTAAAGCTTTTGTTGTTGTGTTGCGGTCTTGTGGGTGCTGTGTATCATGAAAATATAGTAATTAGGATTTAGGAAAATTGTATCTTAGTATTTAGTATTATGTTCATTATATTAGTATCTTGTCTGTGGTATAGTTGAGACAATATAAGGCTTATGCTTCTTTTTGTAAATTTTTTGATTGTGATATGGTTGCTTGTGCATGCTAAATCTTGTTTTGGTTGGCAAGTGTTATCTCTTTAAGTTTTGATATTTTTTTATGATTGCTTGCCATGCTTTGATTCTATGATTAATGTGAACTTAATTGTCTACTGCAGGTATCATTATATCTTGACAAGTTCTCAGGTGTATGTCAATCAGTACTTCATGAATGCAAACTTAGCTTTTTACAAATAATATGTGATCATGATCTTTTTGTGGAAATGCCTGGAAGGGACCCTTCAGATAGGTATCAACATGTTATTATCTTCCGCACAGATATTAAGTTACAAATATCGTAATGTATGCAGTTAGATTTTTTAAATAAGTTTTAAACTACTGTTGAGCATTATATACTTATCAATATTCTTTACTGATGATAACTGTTTTAGTTGACCTATGATAACCTATGTGATTGGACATGGTTTTCTTTAAATGAAATGAAACTATGTTATACTTTATTGAACTGGAAGGTGCTAATAAGTAAAACTTATTGGAACAAATGGAATAACCTAGATTATGATTTATGGCTTATGGTTTTTAATGTATCAGTGTAAGTGTGCCAGGGGAAACTCTGAAATTGTATATTATCAATCAATCCCACATGTTTGACTGTATTCTATTGGTTTAGGAACTACCTTTCTTCTGTATTAATACAAGAACTCTTTGTTACTTTGGATCATGAAGATTTGTCTCTAAGAGCAAAGGTGAGTTTAGTTAGAATTGAGCAATCTTGATTTTTTTCTGCCCGATCAAAGTTTTTTCATTTCTGATTCATAATGTTGACCTTCGACATTATCATTCTTGTCTATCCAATCTACAGGCAGCAAGAATCTTGGTAGTGCTCTTGTGCAAACATGAGTTTGATGTGAGATACCAGAAGCCTGAAGATAAATTGTATATTGCTCAGCTATATTTCCCACTTGTTGGACAGGTGTGTATAATTATTTAATTTTAATTTTTTGACATTATGTTAGGAAAGAGGACCAAAGTCAGCAAATTGTTAGGGAAGAGGATCAGAGTCAGCCACAGATTGATCGAAAACCATTTTTAGTATTTCATAGGAGGAAGAAAGCCCCGAAGGCCCAATAATAGAACTGTTAGGGAAGTTGAGACAGTTAAGTCAGTTAGGAGGAAGGAAGATAAATAGACCCTCTCGAGGGTAGTTGAGGCAGTTAGATTATCAGTTGAGTTTGACAGGGAAATTCCCTGTGTGAAAGGAGAGGGCTCCTTTGTTGAGAGTTGTTTGAAGTTCTTTGATATCAATTCTCTCTGTTCCAATCTATGAGTTGAGAGTTGTTTGTAGTTCTTTGATATCAATTCTCTCTGTTCCAATCTATGAATTTCTCTTCTGTTGGCTTAGATCTCTCAGCTTAGTTTCATCTAGTTAAAAGGATTCCTAACACATTATTTTACTTGGAATTTTTCTGTGACTGGAGTTTTGTGTTTCCTTGTTCAATCACTTTTCATGTGGATTTCTGTCTAATACTTGGGAAATCCCCCCTTGAGTTATTAGGCTCCATCCATTTCAAATAATATGATTGATATAGAAAACTACCAGCCCCAGTCCCTTTACTTTCTTTGGATTTTTGTTCCAACAAGTATCTACGTTGTGATCGGAGATATTTTGGAGAGAAGAAACTTGATTGTAGACTTGCCAATAATACTTGTCTTGTGTGATACTAGTGAAGATTTGGTAGTATTTTTTATTAGGGATGTATGGAACTGAAGCAAAATTGTGACAAGTGGGAACTATATGATGTTTGGCACAGTTCGTAGAATTGGAGTAAAATGCAAAAAAAATATTTACCTTTTTTTCCTGATAAATAATATTTTTCTCTAAATTGAATTGTAGCAGATGTTGGCATGTGCCCACCTATTGGAACTAATGCTAAGATAGGTGAATTGAATTAGAAGAGTTAATATTTGTTGCAATATCACATGGAAAATAATGTGATCTTGAGTTTATTTAATCATGTTATCATTTTTTTAAACTATTCCTTTTTGTCCAATTTCTGTAATGTATTTTGTTGGTCTTTTCAGATATTGGATGAAATGCCTGTTTTCTACAATCTCAATTCTGTTGAAAAGCGGGAAGTTTCAATTGTTATTTTGCAAATAGTTCGAAACCTTGATGATGCATCACTTGTCAAGGCATGGCAGCAAAGCATTGCCCGGACTAGATTGTTTTTCAAGCTCATGGAGGAATGCTTGCTTTTATTTGAGGTTACACTTTATGATGTAACTTGTCTGTTGTCATTCGTCCGAATCATGTGATTTATTGTGTTTAATTATTAGAAATTTTGATGTTGCTGAACACTTGTGCTAATTTGGACAGCTAAGCTTTGTATGTGCCTTTAATCTTGTTATTACAATTGTCATAGTTGTTCTCTTAACTCTGACTTGTTTTACAGCACAAAAAACATGCTGATGGCATGTTACTTGGCTCCAGTTCTCGCAACCCAGTAGGGGAGGCACCTGCTTCCCCAAAGTACTCTGACAGACTTTCTCCTGCAATCAACAATTATCTGTCTGAGGCCTCAAGGCAGGAAGTCAGGGTGAGCCAACTTCTGCATAGCTAATTAGCTATTACTAGTGCAGTGCAGTACAGTGATGTGTTCTAATATAATTTTCTGTTGTTTGATATCTTGTTACTGCTTGATTTGCTTCCTTATTTGGCTTTAGTACTGGGTGTAGGTGACTGCATTTTGTGCATCTCAATCTCACGCCTTAAGTTTTTGTGGCAGCCTCAGGGAACACCAGATAATGGTTATTTATGGCAGAGAGTAAATTCCCAGTTAAGCTCCCCTAGCCAGCCATATTCCTTGAGAGAGGCTCTAGCTCAAGCACAGTCTTCCAGGATTGGAGCTTCTGCTCAAGCACTTCGAGAATCTTTACATCCACTTTTGAGGCAGAAATTGGTACATTTTTCCTTTAGTTAAAATATAATTTGTTTATGGGTCATGCTGTTAACTGCCATTGTTACTTTATTTTATGGGTCAAGGCTGCCTATGCTGTTGTGCACAATTCTCAAATTAATCTTCAGCTGGAATGACACCTGACCTAAACTTGGATATATTTGCTATTCCTTTGGAAGGAATTCCAACCGCTTGTTTGTGATTCTTTTCTTGGTTTACTTTTGGTAACTGACACTCTCCTCTTTCTTTGACGTGCATATGTTGTAGGAACTTTGGGAGGAAAATTTGAGTGCCTTTGTCAGTCTTCAGGTTTTGGAGGTGACTGAGAAATTCTCCACGATGGCAGCATCCCATAGCATTGCCACTGATTATGGAAAACTTGATTGCATAACTGCTGTGTTCATGAGCTTTTTATCCAGAAATCAGCCGTTGACTTTTTGGAAAGCATTTTTTCCTGTATTTAACAGTGTGTTTGATTTACATGGGGCAACTTTGATGGCAAGGGAAAATGATCGTTTTCTAAAGCAAGTTACTTTTCATCTCCTTCGGCTTGCAGTCTTCCGAAATGAAAACATCAGGCAAAGGGCAGTTGTTGGGCTTCAAATACTTGTGAGGGTATGCTTCCATCTATTTAAAT
>PYAF01000404.1:211218-226582 GCA_007407185.1 Glycine tomentella
GCAGAGTTCATTTCATTACTTTATGCAGACAGCAAGATTGAGAGTCATGTTGATTATCACATTATCAGAGCTAATGTCTGATGTGCAAGTGACTCAGATGAGATCTGATGGAAGCTTAGAAGAAAGTGGTGAAGCACGGAGACTTAGGAAGTCTTTAGATGAAATGAAGGATGAAACTAAAAATGCTTACTTGTTGAAGGAGTGTGGATTACCTGAGAATGCTCTTGTGATCGTACCAGAAAAAATGACAGAGAATAGATGGTCCTGGTCTGATGTGAAATATCTCTCTGACAGCCTTCTTTTGGCCCTTGATGGCAGCTTGGAACATGCACTATTGGTGAGTTTAATTATTTATGCATCATTTTAGGCTTTAATTGCAGTGAGATCAATAATACAGTCATTTCTATTTACTCTGGAATAAACAATTTGGACTATGCTTTATGCTATATATGCTGGGCCTAGATTCACTATTACAAATACCGAGTCCACTTTTTCTCTGATATTTTATGGTATAATGTTTTCATTTGTGTTGCAAGATGATTAATATATAAGTTCTTTTTCTTGTACTAAATGTCAATTTATCCTGTGTTTCTCTATGTTTGATTGGGTTAACCAACTGTTGATGTTACATGTCATTATTCCCAAATCTCAGCATAATCTGGAGTTACATATCCCTTTGCCTCCTTTTTTTAACATTCTCTCTCTCTCTCTCTCTCTCTCTCTCTCTCTCTCTCTCAAGATGGAGTGGAAGAACTTGTCCATTTTGAATGCTTATCTGTTCATGGCTTAGTTCCTAATCACTACTTGTTTATTTGGCTTCGGTTTAAATAAGTTTAATCTCTATTTCAGGCCCCCATGATGACTATGGATAGATATGCTGCTGCTGAAAGCTTCTATAAACTGGCTATGGCATTTGCCCCAGTCCCTGATCTTCACATAATGTGGTTGCTTCATCTTTGTGATGCACATCAGGAAATGCAGTCATGGGCAGAAGCTGCTCAGTGTGCTGTTGCTGTTGCTGGTGTTGTAATGCAGGTAAAGAAAATTTGTTTATACATAAGCTGTGCAACCTAAGGATACATAAATTATTGTGATGGGCTGATAGGAACTGGACCAGATTAAGAGAAGAAAGAATGAATCTTTATTGAATATTGGAGAATATCTCCTGCAGTACAATAGTGAATTCGAGGTTCACCACCCTCCTAATACTTTCTGGATCCCCTTTCCTCAGCCACCCACCTCCTATTTATCTATTTCTGACCTTCCCACAGTTAGTATAACTAACTAACTAACTGTATTTTACTAATTGACCCTCCTTTCATACATTTTGCTCCACCTCCTAATCCTATCATGGGCATATTTCAGATAAATTATTATTGCCAAGGTGATCTATAATATTGATGTTTTATTTTAATCATGATATAAATCAGTGTAGTTATGATTTTCAATGATTGCTTCTTGGATTTTTTTTTTATATTTTTATTTTTGTGTAAAGTGTGACCAGACCAATTATGCTTTGAATCATCATGCTTCTTGTTATAATCTTAAAGACTTTAGTAGCTACGCGTTGGGGAAAAATTGCACGCCTCTTCATTAAAAATGATGAGAGAACACACCATAAAATTAAAAAAGCAACACCATAAAGAAAAAGAGAAGATCTCAAATTTATTTAACATGGTTCGGCCCCTCATGCCTACATCCACAACACAATTTTATTTAACATGGTTCGGGTCCTTTCCATTTTAGGCATGCCTTACCATTTTTACTTTATGCCATGGGAAGGAGGGGTTGGGTTGAGCTGAAAAGTTCCCCTGATTTTTTTGGCAATATTTTTTTTTTCTGAGCTTACATCATTATTAAATTTTATGCAGGCCCTTGTTGCCAGAAATGATGGTGTTTGGAGCAAAGACCATGTTGCTGCTTTACGTAAGATTTGTCCTATGGTTAGCAATGAGATTACGTCTGAAGCATCTGCTGCGGAGGTTGAGGGATATGGTGCTTCTAAACTGACTGTTGACTCTGCTGTGAAATACTTGCAGCTTGCTAATAAGCTCTTCTCACAAGCTGAGCTTTTTCATTTCTGTGCGAGCATTCTGGAACTTGTAATCCCAGTTTACAAAAGCAGGAGGGCTTATGGACAGTTGGCTAAATGTCACACATTACTTACCAATATCTATGAATCAATTCTTGAACAGGAATCTAGTCCAATTCCTTTCACAGATGCAACGTACTACCGGGTTGGATTTTATGGTGATAGATTTGGGAAACTTGATAAAAAGGAGTATGTATATCGTGAGCCTCGTGATGTACGTCTAGGTGACATAATGGAAAAACTTAGTCACACTTACGAGTCTAGAATGGATGAGAATCACACTTTGCATATTATTCCAGATTCTAGACAAGTGAAGGCAGAGGAGTTGCAGCCTGGTGTTTGTTACCTTCAGATTACTGCCGTTGATCCAGTAATGGAAGATGAGGATTTAGGAAGTAGGAGAGAAAGAATTTTCTCTCTCTCTACTGGAAGCGTCCGAGCCCGCGTATTTGATCGATTCTTGTTTGACACCCCATTTACCAAAAATGGCAAGACTCAAGGTGGATTGGAAGATCAATGGAAGAGACGCACTGTTCTTCAGACTGAGGGTTCTTTTCCAGCATTAGTAAATAGGTTATTGGTAATCAAATCCGAGTCCCTTGAGTTCTCTCCTGTAGAAAATGCAATCGGAATGATTGAAACACGAACAGCTGCCTTAAGAAATGAGCTTGAAGAGCCTCGAAGTTCAGAGGGGGATCAACTTCCAAGACTCCAGAGTCTACAAAGAATCCTACAAGGCAGTGTTGCAGTACAAGTATGTTTTACTATTGGTTCTTATTACAATATGCATTTTTTAATTGAGGTTACAAGTTGTGTTCTGAAAACTAGACCAAGCTTGCCAGCCTGACTGGAAAACTGGTGAATCGGTTTAGTGTCATTTCAATAAAGTACTGAACTGGTTTTGTCAAAAACTGGTCAAATAATCAGAGAACCGGTCAAAATCTGGCAATACCCTGGTTCTTCATGGGTCAATGAAAATTTCTTTATATTTTATTTTTTCATTAAAAAAACGAAAGATCAACCTACAGTATTTGTCTTTTTTTTTTTTTTTTTTTCTGGATGTAAACTTGGTATTAATGAATATTGTTGTGTATTTTTGAAACTTCTTTATTTAGTTTGGTTATGATATTAATTTAAAATATTTTATATATTATATTATTATTATTATTATTTTATTACCTGCTTGGCCAGGGTTCAACCTCTGAACCCATACCTAACCTGTTTCAATGACCTTTTGGGTTTTAAAAACATTGGTTGATGACTCTCTGTTTGGCCTCCCCAAGAGTGAGTTGGGTGAGGTTGTGTTGTTGCTTATTGAGTTAAAACCCAGATTTGAACATTGCATGCTTTTACTTTTGGTTTTTCAATTCTGACAGCACACTTCTTTGTGCAGGTGAATAGTGGAGTCTTGAGTGTCTGCACAGCCTTCTTGTCCGGGGAGCCTGCGACGAGGTTACGATCACAGGAACTGCAACAACTTATAGCTGCCCTTCTTGAGTTCATGGCTGTTTGTAAACGTGCCATCCGCGTACATTTCAGACTGATTGGTGAGGAAGATCAGGATTTCCATACCCAGCTTGTAAATGGTTTCCAGTCATTGACAGCAGAGTTGTCACATTACATTCCTGCCATTCTCTCGGAGCTATGACAATGGCACCAGTGTTTGCCTCTTATTATTTTGCTTCGATGTGTTCATATTGTATTCTTCCTCTCCTTCCCTTTCCCCCTTTGGGGCCCCCTCTTTCTATCACTTGCAAAGATGTGTAATTGAATTTGCACCATGGTTCGTATATTTAGAATTATGCGAACCAGGTGATTCAGGAAAACACGAATCATTCTGTCATGATGATGTTTCTAGTTTCCCCACTTTCCCCTTTTTAGTTTGTGGTGCGGGGAATGTCATTTGTGTAATATTTTAATTGTTTTCAAGTTGTTGAGCTATACAGCTATTGTGAATGGTTACTATATAGTGTACATGAGAATTTTGAATTCTAGGGCGTTGTCTATGGGGGACTTGATATAACCAACAGTTCAATAAATGCATGAAAAACTATTAGTAATGCAGTAGGTAAATGATCGTAAGTATAAACTTAAATGTTTTTTTTTTTTTTTTTTCTATGTAAGAATTTATCTTAGATTATAAAATATATTTATGAATTGATTGATAAATATTTCATGCATTTAATAAATCTGAGGAAATCTTATGCATTTAACAAGTATATCTTCTAATTTTCAAAAAATATTTTTTGTCAACACATGTATATGTTTTAGTTAATATTTTAAAATCTTTATCTTTATTATAATAAAAGTAAATAAGTTTGAGAGATAAATCTTATGCGAGTAGAAAAATTTTCGAGATTATTTTTTGAGCTTAATGATCATGGTTATTAAATCACAACTTATTGTTGATGCTTTTTAAAATACTTCTTTTAAAAGTCAATAAACCCTTTTAAAAGTCAACATACTTATATGATGAACTGTGATTAGATGATGATATATTTTTTTTTACATTGTCAATATATAACTTTTTTAAAACTTGATAACACTGATGTTGTAGTTATAATATTCCTAAGAACAGGCAAAACAATATAAAATATAATAACTTGAATATACTTGTTTAATAAGTCATGAAATGTTAAAAATAATGGTAAGAATGTTATCCTAAATTATAAAATATATTTATGAATTGATTGATAAATATTTCATCCATTTAACAAGTCTTTGAGGAAATCTTATACAATTGAGCGGGATTATTTTTTTAATTCATAAAATTTTATAAATTATAATAATTAAGGTACTTAAAACAAGTATATCTTCTAATTTTTAAAAATAACTATCATCAACACACATAAGTTTTAATTAATATTTTAAAATCTTTATCTTTATTATAATAAGAATAGGGTTAACTATGACTTTGGTCAATGTTATATACTTGACTTTTGAGTTTGATTTTCGGTTAAAATAAATTTTCGAATCGATTTGAAAAGTTGTCTTAGATATCTATTTAAATGGTCAATATTTATTTCAAAATTAATTTTGAAATAAATTTCTTTTTCTCTCCTATTCCCCATTCTTTTTGGCCTCTCTCTGTCGTCTCCACCACTCCTCAACCAAATTTAAAACGAATTTGTCTCCTCTACTGCTCTACTGCTCTACTGGTTCTACGTCTTCTCATGAACTAACTCCCTCTCAATCCCCAACCTAATCACTTCAATTTCCTTATTTTTTTTAATTAATTAGATCTTCAAAATCCTAATTCCTCTAAGCCTAACAAAACCTCCAAAATGGAAGCGTACGTTGAAATGGAAGCCGCGAACAACATCCTCAAAGCACAAACCATGGAACTCGCTAACCGATTAAGGTTTCTGAACTCCATTCTCGAGATCGCCAATGAGGATGGCAGCAGTGGTGAATCCTTCGAGATTCTGCAGATTGCGGTGTCGAGCCCAGTCGGCGATAGTGGTGCAATCGTCGGAATTGGGTCGGGCCTCAACGGGGTCCCCCATGATCTCGATTCAGAGGATCCTGTCAGAGAAATTACTGTCATTGGAAGAGAACCCAAAATTGGCGTCAGAATTGGAAACACTGTGGGAGTAATCAGAGGAGGAAGAATCCATCAACGTTCCCGGGTTGAATAGATCCGAATTGAAATCCTTCAGCCTCTAAACCACAACCAACAATCATCGCCCCCTCCTACCTGTGCAATTGCAAGCAGAGAAAGGAAGAAGAAGAAGAAGAACGCAAGTTGTATGTCAATGAATGAATGGCGGTGAAATAAAAGAACAAAATATGCTTCTATTGTGTGTATTGAAGTTTCAGTGATTTGGTGCATGCTGGGACTTTTGTCTGATGAGCATATTCAAGTTTTAATGTCTCAAACAATGGTGGGACTCGTGTGTCAATTATCTGTGTTCAAGTGTCAATGATTTGGGCTATTTTGATGAATAAGTCTATCTTGAAACCTAGAATAATGAGGACTCACTCAAAAACCTATCACCTGTGCTAAAAGCAGATTCTGAAGCTACACTTGAAATTGGGATTGCCTAAATATTCTTAGCAATTTTCTGCATAATTGGATTCTTGATCCCATTTGTTTTCCACCATCCAAGAATGCCAAAATTAGCATTCCCAGGCAAAACTTTCTCATCCAAGTAGAGATTTAGTTCATAATTTGTTTGTATCTCAATTTTTTCATTCATAAATGAGTCATAGTCATTAATAAAACTGTCAACATTCAGATTATCCAAGTTTGACTCTATAATTTTCATGTGAAGTTGAATTTTCCACTATTCCCTCTGCCTTAGCTTGACACTCTTCAAACAATGAGTAACACAACTTCTTAATATTGTTTAAGTTAATTTTCATATGAACTTCCATAAAGCTTAGGAAAAAGGTACTCCAACTAAAATTTGTCTCTTGGATCTAAAATAATAGCAATTCCTATATTTCCATGAATAACAAATCAAATATTTCTCAAATTTGAAAACCATTTTTGAAGCCATATTTCTAATAGCTACAATTGGACAAATTTTCTACTATTGCAAAGAGAAATTTATTTTGCACATCAAAGTGAAAAATGCATTGGTTGTTGGATATTGTGTCCCAAAAACATTTAGATTTAGGGTTCTATTACTTTCTATTAGTCATAAGATTTAGGGTTCTATTACTTTTTATTTAGGGTACTTTTTTTCCTTTTGTAGCCTTGACTAATTACCTTGAACCTTGATTTTTTTCCTTTTCTTTTATGCTTCCTTTTGAAACCTTGATTGATTACCTTGAACCTTGATCTTTTCCTTCCTCTTCGGTTCCCTATGAGATTTGATCCATCCTTTCCTTTTCGAGTGATCCAACCATGACCACCGAAACACCAAACCTTAATGACCTCAACCTAGAGGATGAGTTCGAGGTAGACATATATCATCGGAACTTGTCCCAAACAATGATTTTGACCCTGATTTATGCTTAGTAGGGAGATTCCTATCTGACTGACCTGTTCGTGCGTTCATCATGAAGGAACGAACGTCCCTCATTTGAAGACCTTTAAAGGAGTTGCCATTACAGACATTAAAGCGGATACCTTTTTGTTTTAGTTCTTTCACCATGTTGACTTCAGAAGGTTATGAAGGGAGGCCCATGGAGTTTCGATAAGCAACTTCTTATACTGCGAATCATAAAGAAATTGAGAGAATCCAGCTGTTGTGTCTTTGTTCAATGTCTCGTTTTGGATACAAATACATAACCTGCCTTATGGATACATGTCTTAGGGAATTGGTTAGAGTATTGGAAAGCATCTGGGGAGCTTTCTTGAATACGATGAAAAGAACAAGTCAAGTTACTAGCGACCATACATGAGAATTCGAGTTCTTCTGGATGTAAGGAAGCCATTGAAAAAAATGTCCAGAATTCACTAGCCTAGAGGAGAAGCACATGAGGTCCATCTTAAGTATGAAAGATTGGGCCTTTTTGCTATCTATGTGGCCTTATGGGTCATACAGATGATGGTTAAGAAGCTATTAACCATGGTTGCGGATGAAAGGGACTCGAGAATGGGTCCAGAGCTTCGTGCAGAACCCAGAGGCTCAACAATGGCGAGTTCTCCCTATCTCTAACAGGGTGGTAGCAGCGGTGGAGACAAACAGCTAGCCAACCAATCAACTTTCAATGCTAATCATTCCCTGGGGGACAAAGACATTAATGTTGAATTGAAGGAGGATTAAAAACGCACAGAATTATTGACCTCCTTTTTTCAAAATCCAAAATTGATAACTGGCCAATTATTGCAACATTCATTACCCATCAATGATCAACAATCAACACCAATCATGGAAGACAATAATGATGCAATAAATATTGAAACAAATTTAGTCCCTGATATTCTTGTGGGAGAAAAGAAGCGTCGTTTAGGTAACAACGAATCCGATGAATCATCATCAAACCTATCTCCATTACCTACCTCAAACCCTAATACTCCACCAAACCCTAAACTAACCCCAGACCCCAAACCTAGCTCGAACCACACCTTAAGTCCTTAAACAACAAACATTTTCCCAGCCACGACTTCCCATCCAACCCCATTCAAGGTCTCTCACATCTCAGTCATGCTTAACACATCTCATAACCCCACGTCCAAACCTCTTAATACCCCAATCCTTCACACCCAAACACCAGTAGGAATACCACATCACCACCATGTCCTCGAGGTGCCAAACCTTCCCGTCGATGTGAGCTCTTGGGGAAGATCCAACCGCATAGCCTCCCTCAAAACACTAACCCTCAACCTCCCAATAAATTCACCCCAAACCTTTTCTTCTCCCACTACTCAATCTTTTTTATTGGCAAGCCCTAGCAGAGGGTTTTACCAGGGACAATGAGCATCCTCAGTCGAAATTGTCGAAGACTAGACAACTCGATCTCAATTCCTAGACTAAGGCTTTGATGAAGATCAAAGACTAATGAGTGAAGAGCCTAGATATCTTCAATGTTTTAAACATAACTTGAGTTTTAGATATCAGTTTTAGGCATTCTTTGATGCGTTTGAAAGCTCTAAAGATTTCCTACAAATTGTATTTCTAGTCTCAAGTCCAAATTATGCATCTATGATGATGAAATTAGGACATAAAGTTAAGCACGAATTACATTTTTTTAGTATAAGGAATATGTAACTAAAGTCCCACATTGGAGAGAAAAAGGAGAGAGACACCATTTGTTAGCTATAAATAGTCATTCATTTGTCTTATGTACTCACCTTTGAATTGAATAAAAACCTTTACACTTTTAGAAGTGTGTGAGAGGAAGTTCCTCTTAGGTTCTTAATTGGACCAAACATTGGTTCTTATCAAAGGTTTCTATAATCTTTGTGGCGAATCCTCACGGGACTTATCACTTTTCATAAGGTGTGGCGTCTTCTTCCATTTCTTGTCTTCCCCAACTTTTTATTTTTATTCTATTTTCTTTAACATCTGTTCATGTTAAATTCGTTATTTTTGTTCTGCACTTTTCTTCATATTGTCTTTATCTTTATTTCTTTTCGTCAAACACTTGGCGTGCACCTTTTTGTTATGTTTTAACAAGAAGACTTTTCAAGGACGATCCGTAAAAACAATGAACTCCATATTGGTTCATATCAGGCTTTGTTTGAGAGTTAGGAGGGGAAGGAAAGAAAAGAGATTCAAGGGGAAGGAAAGGGAGGGGAAGGAAATGGAGGAAAATGATGGAAGTTCTTTCCTCCTTGTTTGGGAGTTAAAAATATATTAAGAAAGGAAAATTTAATAAGATGTTAAATATGAAAATTATATAATTTAAATGTAAAAATATATTAAAAATATATTTTAATATATTTTAGAATTTGTAGTTGGGTAGAATAGTAATTTTAATTACTTTTCCTTCTAAAAACCCTCCAAATTGGGGGAACAATAATTTTTAGGCTTTGGAAGATTTTGGAGGAGTTTTAAAAATCCTCAAATCCTTTCCCTCAAAAATTAAAACTCTCAAACAAGGAGATGACACCATCTAAACCTTTCTCTTCCCTCCCTTCCCCTCCAAAATCCCTCTCCCAAACAAAGCCTAAAAGACCTTATTCGTGCTTACCATCCTTATGTTATCTTCTTATGTGAAACTCTCGTTCTCTCTCAAAGAATTGAAGCCATCACGTTAACTTAAGTTTTTAGTCCCTAAATTTTTTTAAAGTTTGATTTTTAATCCTTAAAATTTAGTTTGATCCTTAAAATTTAGTTTGATTGATTAAGGGTCATCAATTGTTTTCCATTTCGGTTTAATTTTTAAACTTTTATTTCACCGGTCAATATCCCTCAATTTTCCTCAATTTTTTTCATTAAGGTTTTTAATCCCTAAACTTTTGAAAAATTCAATTTTTAGTTCATGAAATTTTATTAATAAATAAAAATAATAAGTTCAAACTTTTATTCAAAGACTAATTTCTAAAAATTTAGAGATCGGTGAAACAAAAGTTTAAAAACTAAAAATTTTAATAACAAAATTAAGAGACCTTCATCCTAGAAGTTTAAGAAATAAATACTGAATTTCAAAAAAAAAATTAGAGATGAAAAACTTACTTAACTCTAAAAAGTATACAATTATAAGGAGAAGGGGCAAGCGTGTAATTGAGTGGAGGAGTCAGGGGTATTTGCGTCATTTGTGGGATCCCCTGGTTCCCCTTAACTGTCTCTGTTGATACATATAGACGCGTACATATATACGATTTCGCAGCTCCACCATTTCCCTCTTCTCATTAACACACAGACGCACACACACACACAGAGACTTTAATACCGAATCTTCCACCTTTTCCTTCTTCCATTGTTGTCTCAAAACTTTTCTTTTTTTCGAAGTCTTTGTTTTGGGTTTCCTTCCATTTTGTAAGTTTTACTCTCTTTCCCCCCTTGTTTTTCTTTGAAGTTACTGTGCGGCATTTTGAATCCTGGCGATGCCCATTTCCTGTTTTTGTAATTTTTTCGTGAAAAAAATTGGGCTTTGGGAAAATGAGTGTTTTTTATGATCTGGGTATTGTTCCTTTTTGTTGGATCTTTGGTGATTGTGAAGATGGTGTTTTTTCTCTGTTCTCAATTGCGGTGCTTGATTTCCACGGGAGCATTTTAACTGCTGGCAGGGTGAAAAATAGATCTGTGTTGTGTTTGCAATTCTGGGTTCTTAAGTATGTTAGGATATGCTCAATGTGTTTGGTCATGTTGAAGAAAAAGAACCGTTGCATGTTGTAGTGTTGGTGAGGAAGTTTAGTTTTTCTTTGGTTTGTTCATTCCATGTTCTGTTGTGCTTTGTCTTCTCTGTAGATGTTGAGGATTGGAACTTCAATCTTGCATTTCATTGACGAAAAATATATCCTTTTGTTGGTTTGTTTCTTTTTACATATTGACTAACTAAAATCAAGAAAATATTTTGTTTTGCTTTAACCCCTTCTTTCTCTTGGACTCATAATGAGCATTAGAGCTATGATTCCTTTATGGTTATTTTCTCTTTTGAACTGATAGCGTGAAGGTTTGAAAGTTGAACGTACAGAATCCTGCTAACTCCCCCATTGATTTAATCTCCTCAAAAGTTCTTTTCAATTTCTGTTATGGCTACGTGCCTCTTTGGGTAAGCTTCTTTAGAAGCACTTCTAAAAGAAGAAAATAAGAAGAAAAAAAATGATATGAGCTTTTTCATAATAATAAATAAGCTCTCCATTAGCTAATTTTTAGAAGTTCACCAATATAGCTTAGATAAGATGACATCTACAAAGATGCTTCTATTTTAAAAGTGTTTCTAGAGAAGCTTACATCCAAACATGCTTTTATTTTACTTTGAGCTTTTGTAAAAATGATATTTTGATTATTTTCTGTTTGTAGTTCTAATTGATATTTTTTTTATTTGTCTTTGATTTTATTGTAGCAGTTGCCTGACATGGCTTCATATACCCCAAAGAATATCCTCATTACTGGGGCGGCTGGATTTATTGCGTCTCATGTTGCCAACCGGCTTGTCCGGAGCTACCCTGACTACAAAATTGTTGTGCTTGACAAACTTGATTATTGTTCTAATCTGAAGAACCTTCTTCCTTCAAAATCATCCCCAAACTTCAAGTTTGTGAAGGGGGATATTGGTAGTGCTGATCTTGTCAACTACCTTCTCATCACCGAGTCCATTGACACTATAATGCACTTCGCTGCCCAAACCCATGTTGACAACTCGTTTGGTAATAGCTTTGAGTTCACCAAGAACAACATATATGGAACTCATGTCCTATTAGAAGCCTGCAAGGTAACTGGCCAGATCAGAAGGTTCATTCATGTGAGCACTGATGAGGTCTATGGAGAGACGGAAGAGGATGCTGTTGTTGGAAACCATGAGGCCTCTCAACTTCTTCCCACTAACCCGTACTCTGCTACAAAAGCTGGGGCTGAAATGCTTGTCATGGCTTATGGTAGGTCATATGGGCTACCTGTTATTACAACTCGTGGAAACAATGTTTATGGGCCCAACCAGTTTCCTGAGAAGTTAATTCCAAAGTTCATCCTCCTGGCTATGCAGGGAAAGAATCTTCCAATTCATGGGGATGGTTCAAATGTGAGGAGTTATTTATATTGTGAAGATGTTGCTGAGGCTTTTGAAGTTGTGCTGCACAAGGGTGAGGTTGGCCATGTTTACAATATCGGGACAAAGAAGGAAAGGAGAGTTATTGATGTAGCCAAAGATATATGCAGACTTTTCTCAATGGACCGAGAAACTTGTATAAAATTTGTAGAGAACAGACCATTTAACGACCAGAGATACTTTCTTGAAGATCAAAAGCTGAAGGACTTGGGTTGGTCTGAGAGGACCACTTGGGAAGAAGGCTTGAAGAAAACCATGGATTGGTATATCAATAACCCTGATTGGTGGGGTGATGTCACTGGGGCATTGCTTCCTCATCCTAGGATGCTGATGATGCCTGGCGGGTTGGAGAGGCATTTCGAGGGATCTGAAGAGGAAAAACCTGCATCTTTTGGCTCAAGTAATACCAGTATGGTGGTTCCATCTTCCAAGAACACCAGCTCTCAACAGAAACATCCTTTTAAGTTCTTGATCTATGGTAGAACAGGGTGGATTGGGGGTTTGCTGGGGAAATTGTGTGAAAAGCAAGGAATTCTGTATGAATATGGAAAGGGTCGCCTAGAGGACCGCTCCTCACTCTTGGCTGATCTTCAGAATGTGAAGCCAACACATGTTTTTAATGCTGCAGGAGTGACCGGCAGACCCAATGTTGATTGGTGTGAATCCCATAAAATAGAAACCATCCGCACCAATGTTGCTGGTACCTTAACAATGGCTGATGTCTGCAGAGAGCATGGGATCTTGATGATAAATTATGCTACTGGGTGCATATTCGAGTATAATGCAACACATCCTGAAGGCTCTGGCATTGGTTTTAAGGAGGAAGACAAGCCCAATTTCATTGGCTCTTTCTATTCCAAAACTAAAGCTATGGTTAGTTTCGTACAGTTATGGATTAATTATATCTGTTCATAATGAATTATCATAATAATTTTTATGTGAACATTAACAGGTTGAGGAGCTCTTGAGAGACTATGACAATGTATGCACACTCAGGGTTCGCATGCCAATTTCGTCTGACCTGAGCAACCCGCGCAACTTTATAACAAAGATTTCTCGTTATAACAAAGTAGTCAACATTCCAAACAGTATGACTATTTTGGATGAACTTCTGCCTATCTCAATTGAGATGGCAAAGAGGAACTTGAAGGGAATCTGGAACTTCACAAATCCAGGGGTTGTGAGCCACAATGAGATCCTTGAGATGTACAGGGATTACATTGACCCCAACTTCAAGTGGTCTAACTTCACCCTCGAAGAGCAAGCAAAGGTGATCGTTGCTCCTCGAAGCAACAATGAGATGGACGCATCAAAATTGAAGACGGAATTCCCAGAATTGCTTTCCATCAAGGAATCACTCATCAAATATGTCTTTGAGCCAAACAAGAAAACATAAGCAGGTTTATGTTATTTAGACAAGGCAGTTATGTGTTCAGGCTATATAGATTACTCACTATAGCTCCTTTCAGTTACTGTGAGTAGAGTGTGGTTAGGTATGTTCCCTAAGTCTTCAATTCTGCAGTTTTATTCATGTGTCCTCTGGTAATGGCAGCTTTAGATATCTTGTTATCTACAATGCAAGCTTCTGATGGGCAATTTTTGCACCGTGCAAGGGCTGTATTCTTTTATTGCTCATCTAGAATGAAAATTTAATTTGTTACCTTATTGAGATGTACTTGGATATTTATCTGTAATATAGAATGAAAATCTTTAAATAAGAGAAATTATTTGTTATTTTTAAACTAAGAAATGATAATGCTAATTTCATTGCCTTTATTTAACGTAATTATTTATTTTTTATTCCAATTTGCTAAGCAAAAGCTCCAGTTATTGGGTGATGATGCTATATTGTGTTATTAACCCTGGGATGTAGTCGCATTCACAAACACACACGGTTATATTTGTGTTCGAAAAATTATTTTGGAAGATAAATCTTTTTTTATTTTATTGTGGATTGAATTTTATTAGAATTCAAAGTGGGGAAATATGCCTCAACAATGACAAAACTTCATCCAACTTTGGCTTAAATATATTTTTGTCTCTACATTGTAATTTAAAACTTTTTTTTGTTCATGCAAAAAAAACCGTTTTAGTTCTTACAAAATATATTTTTATTTTTTTTAAAGTGTTTTGGATAATTCTTTAAATAGTAAAAAAATATTATTTAAAATACTTTAAGAATGGAAATAATAACATTGTACAAGGATTAAAACGATTTTATTTTTGCAAGGACGAAGACGAAAAAAAATTTAAGTTACATAAATAAAAAATGCATTTAAGTTTTTAGCATTTTGGGAGTGTGGATATTCTTGGTACTTGAAAGTACAAGAGAGGTCCCCTGAAAAGAAAGTCATAAAGGAGAGTTGTGTCTCTCTGTCACTAGACTTCTTGTGTACCCTAGTAATTGAAGTTTCATGTCAATTTTTGTTTTGTTTAAATATTTTTTTCGTTCTTATAATTTAGTTATTTATTTTTTTTGTAATTTTTTTCCATTTTAGTTTTTGTCTTAAAAATATATTTTTATTGTTTAATATATTTTTTTACTGTTAAATTATTTTGGGATGAAAAATAAAACAAACCTTTTTTGCAAAGACTAAAATTTTATAAGGATGAAAAATATATTTAAGTTATTTTTATAAATATTATTAAAGTGAAACATCAAATTCAAATAGAGAACAATACCGAAAGTAATTAAGAAATTACATCTAAGTTTTGTTTGAAATAAAAATGACAAAAGTTAGATGCAATTCTTAAGGTGCTTTTGATGCTTACCCTAAAAAAAGTGCTTTTCTTTTTTGGTAGACCATTATTACAATTGACTTTCACGCAAATAACCTACATGGACCTTTAATCCAGATCTTTATTACAATGATTATCTAGGTGAAAAAGTTTAAATATTACTTACAAAGATACATATTATTTATTAACAGAGAAATTACATTGATAACTGCGATTTGAAATCATAAAATATTTACTAAGTCGACTAATATTTATTGACACACATAAAATATTTAAATAATTGCATTTAAATTTTATTAGAAAAGCAAAAGAATAAAATTTACATTTAACTTTTGCAAATAAAGTTTTAACCAAATTCGATTATGAAAGTATGATGCAATGATAAATTAATTCATGAAAGATGAAAAACATAAATTTAGTTCTTGA
>PYAF01000404.1:230511-260195 GCA_007407185.1 Glycine tomentella
CTTAAAAAAAATATATAAAAAAGATAATTTGTATGTAGGTTTGTAAATTATAAAAAAGTAAAAGTTGTTATGTTTGTTTTAAAAAGAGAAATAAAATAATATAAAATAAAATAAAATAATATAATATAAAATTTAATCTACTTAAAAAGATAAAAGATAAGAAAGATAATTTGTGTGTAAGTTTTATAAAAAAAAAAAAAAGCTGTTACGTTTGTTTTTAAAAGAGAAATAAAATAATATAATATAAAATATCAATTTTCTAAACGCAGGACAAGATTGAAAATTAGAATCAGAAACTGCAAAATTGTTGTGTGAACTGCATAGCGTTGTTCTATCAGGGGCTTGGGGAACACACCACTCCCAGTGGATTTTTCACTCTCAATCTCAATTCTCAACTTCCACAACAAAATTATCTTTCTTATCTTTTATCTTTTTAAGTAGATTAAATTTTATAAAAAAAAACAAAAGCTGTTACGTTTGTTTTAAAAAGAGAAATAAAATAATATAATATAAAATATAATCTAATTAAAAAGATAAAATATAAAAAGATAATTTGTTGTGATTAGTAAATTTTAATCTCATATTAGAGTGTTTTAATTGATTTTATTTTTTTTCACGCACAAATTAAAAGGGAACTATGTGTCTTTTTTATATTAAATTTACAAAAGTATTATGCGAATTCTCGAAGTTTTACTATATAGTTATTAGATTTTTTTAATATATAATATTTATTTTAAAGTAGGCTTTTTAATAGGCTCGTAGGCCAAGCCAGACTTTTAAATAGGCTAGGCCAGGCCTAAAAAAAAAGCCTATGATAAATAAAAAGGCTAGGTCAGGCTTTATATTTTTAAATTAGGCCAAGGCCAGGCCTAACCAAGCCTGGCCTGGCCTGTTTCCACCCCTACTTACCTGCACGTGATTGGAAGTTACAAAAAATCCATGAAAGTATCTCAATACAACCCAAACAAAAAAAAAAAAAGTACCATCATGAACACACCAATAATCAAATAAATAACTTCAATTCTCAACTCATTGATCAACTTCAGCAAATGACCATCAAGTATTAGCAAAAACAATATTAAGATAATATTATGATTTTTCATTCAGTTTTTTATTTTATTCAACTAGACCAAATTATATTAAATCAAAGAACTATTACCAACAATAATTTATGCAAAGTATTAATTCAAAGTGAGTGCTCCATTTTACAGTTGAACACAAGTGCTTTAAGAAAGAATAAACAAGGATAAATATATATCTATAATGAGTACAATCTTACAGGAATTATATTAGGATATTTTTTCCCATGTGAGCAACTTCAACACTACCTTCTTTCTTACATTTCAAAAAGCCACTTGCTAGTCAAGCTGAATAAACAAGGGCAAAAGAAAATACTTAGGTGAACATATATAGAAGCAATCCTCAACAGAAATCAAATTCCAAAAATACAGATAGATCAATGAACACATAGGAACACCCACAATGTTTAAAAATCAACATTATAAAAAGAAAAAAATATTAAACCATATATTATTAAGCTTTCCTAATGAAATTTCTTACCATTATCAATATCACTTAGCTCCTATCACTTGTAGTTTGTTGTATGTTAGAATCACTTCAATCACTTGCAGCATCGGGTATCTAAACAGAAAATTATACATGTTTGTAAAATACCATATCATATTATTGTTAAATCTCTTCACAATTGATGAGGTTCATATGTATGAGTTTATACCTCTGATCTACAACTTGTATATTATCATTAATTTTTTTATCTCTTTCAAACCGTGTTTGAAGAAAAGAAACAAGATTTCTAAGTACTTTCTCTAATTTTTCTAAGTTTTGCAGTAAAACATTGAGATGAAGTATTTGCACTTTTAGGTGAAAGTTTGCCAAGACAATGTGCATGTCCTCTTTTTTAGGCCTTTTCACTTTTGAAAAGATGTCATTTTTTCTATTTGTATAGTTAGGAACAGTTTAAGAACCTTCTGAACTTTGTGCCTCTACCATGAGCTTCTTTCATTCATCCTACATGAAACTCATTTAAATAAAATAAAACAATTATTTTATGTGTCAATTTCAAGCTCTCAATTAATTACCATGGATAGTTTATATTGTGCTTAAAAAAAGAAATCCTTTTAATTACACAAGCTGCATTTTCAATCACAATGCTCTCATCTCCTCGAGTCTGAGTATTAATGTAAATTTCAGCTCGTGAGTTTTACACTCCTTTATCTTTTTTTTTTTTTTTATTTCTAATATAAGTAATGAAATATCAATCATATTATTTGTATTATGGAATAATTATAACGTATAATCATGTAGCATACTAAAAAATTATTGTTGAGAGAAACAAAATTACCTCATGAATAAACCTTGGAAGATTCTTGGTACTTATACAATGTAGATCTTCATATTTAGAACAATTTCTTTTGTTCCTGTTACTTGTGTCCTAGAACCAAGTTTAAGAAAAACAAATAGAAAAGTGTTGAATGAATGTTATACTGGACAATATTAATGGCTTTATATATACACACTTGTCCTCTTTTGGAGCACCAATATTGTATTAAATGTGAAGAATCAACTCTTTTATCCAGGAGGTTGATAGTCATTTCTTCCTCAGTCTTACTTGCATCATTTCCTTTTGATTTCAAATCATGCTTGTGCATGATGTTTGTAAAAGTGATTTTTCAATAATGATTGTTTTAAAGGTCTTTAGAACAAAATTTGATGTAGATTCTAACTGAATTAGTATAAATCATTGTCTTGTTTCTCTTTATTCTTATCTTGTTATTTAGTTGTTCTTGATATTATATTGAGATTGATATTTGATCTTGTAATTGAATGCACTATTGAAAACTTCATTTTTAGAAGAAAAAAAAGTGATTGTTTTCTCTAGTAAAAATATCTTTATCTTACACTTATATCAGGGTCAGGTGTAATATTTGCTTATTCTTTTTTCTCTTCTAGACACCTTTGCTAGCAAATTTGCATTATGTGAAATAATTTGGTTAAAACTTGATTTTCATATGTACAAATTTCTTCTCTTTCTCTTTGCCTTATCTATTTCCTGATTGAAATGGATACCGTATTTTTTTTCACCGTTAAAAATTATAATTTAAAATTTATAATCAATATTGACAATTTTAAAATCGTCACAAATAGTATTTTTAAAAACGTTAACAACAACGTCACTAACAAGAGAATCCTAACCACAAAAATAAAAAATAAAACTTTTCAAACAACAAAAAGTAAAAGCGAATTTTTTATATTATAGATCAAAAATAAAAGTCAAAAAGTATATATTAGAGATCACTATTATATTTTATTTTTTATCCATTCCGTTATAATTTCAACGTTAACCAAATTACATGCGGTTTTTAACTGCGAGAATCAATTAAAGGACAAGACAATTACCTAGATCCATCAAAATGGTTAAAAAAAAGCATCGTGATCCATCACAAGCACCCAAAAGTTCCTATTTGACATCAACCCATACTCAGTAACATCCATCAGTGACAGCGGGTGAAGTTTGTGGAGGGGGAGACAGAAGAGGTTTGCCGGAAGATCCACATACAGGGTTGTTTCCTACTGTACTTTCCCCCCTCTCTGATTCTCGCACACGTTCCTCTCCCTCTCTCTCTCTCTCTCTCTCGCACTAGCTCATCGACAAGAGTGTCAAGTTTCCGGCAGCAAAAGAACGTCGAGGACCTCGTAAGGTTTCGCACCTCATGCGGTTGATTCTGAAGTTGGTTTCGTACAGAGAAAACTTGACGACATTGATGATGGTGTCGATACTGAGGAATGTGGCACACAGGAGTGACTGAGCAAGGTCGAACTTGGGTCAAAGAACCAATCTCAGATCTGAAAAAAAAACAGATATGAAAAAGAGAAGTTTAGAGGGCGAAGAGAATGAGAGGGGAAGAAAAGATCTGGACGAAAGTTGTCACTGGGGTGGCCATGACGGTGTCGCTAGCATTGTATGCAACAGCAATGGAAGCTACACGATTTGGATGAGGGAAAAGGGATAGGGACGTGTTAGAAAAGTCAAAAAATAAAGAAATAAAAAAAAGGGAAAAGGGAAAAAGTACGAACCCTTCATTCAAAATATTAGTAGATCTTAACGGTGAAAAGATAGTTTCTCAGTGGGAAACCTACTAACTTTTCCCACTGTAGAACTCGTCGAGATGGGCAGTATATTAATGTATTTTTTTTATAATTGATTTTGGTGATTTTTAATTTTAAAATGTATATTATAATCTTAATTTTAAAATGTATATTGACAATTTTTAAGTCACAACAAATTCAAATATCAAATATTTAATAAACACATCATCACTTAACTATCACTTAACTGATAACATAAATTTAAAACAATTTTTTTAAATATTATAAAGCCAAAAATAAATAAAAAATCACATATATATATATATATATAAAGATTCATAAACATATTTTAGTTTTTTATTGAAAACATAAATAATTAATGAATGTCACTTAATAATAAAGACAAATAACAATGATTTCATAATTTTGGAATAAAAACTAAATATTTTTTTATTTATAAAAACAAAATCATAGCTCATATTTATAAGAAAACTAACTACACATTTAAATTAAACCAAGAAGGAACTAAAACAAAAACACAAAAATCAAAACTCTTATTTATAAAAACAAAAAACACAAATCTTCTATATTTGTTTCTTTCTTTCATAACTTAATTCTCGTTTCCACACTTGTATTGTAGAAGTTAGAAGTCTTCTATAATGGGAGTGAAGAATGTGCCAAATTCGGATTCGGATTCACTCCGTTCACGCATTCATGTATTCAACAACTTGGAACTACTGGATGAAGATCGAACGACTCATTTTATAAGCGGTCTGATTTGAAAAACTTATTCGAGATATCAGCAGTTCGTTCGATTTTCATCCGACAGTTATAAACACACTGAATACGTGAATGCGTGAAAAATTGACTGCACTGAATCCGGCTCGGCCAGAGTATTTTGACTCAGTGGTAAAGGCGGGAAGAAGCACCTGCTAGTTCCTTCAGAAATGAAACGACATCGTCGGATGAATCGAGTATATACCGAGCATTTGTTCTTGTTCGTCCAATAGCACAAGAGAAGCAATTCTCTTTCTTAATGTCAAGAACGTTTCATGATTCCTTTTCAGGTGCTGGCCTTCGTGGTCTACTGCTCATATGGTTATTTGTTTTCTTCTCAGAATTTGACACTGGTCGTTGTGCCTTTCTTGGAAATGATTTTGGTCCACTCTTAGTAGCTGGAACCTTCAAAGATGCTTTCCTCTTAGCAGGAAACTTAGCTCCATCTGTTGTTACCTTGCTTCGTGGAAGACCCACACCAATCGAGGTAAGATCCGGCTCGAAAAATAAATAAAGATCCTCCTCCTGTTACAATTAATTATGTTTAATTCGGTTGCTCCAAACTAACGAAACAAAGGAATTGTTAGTCACACATTCTCTAACACGACTATTGATTAAAATTTATTCAAATCTTCAAAACAGAATCAAGAAAGAGGCTCATTCAACAAATTTTTTTCCAAACTCAACATCTGGTTGAGGTCACAGGATCAGTAATAAAAAATACGGCCCAATAAACGAAAAAAAATCTCCATAAGAACAATTTAAGCACCTGAATATTTGGAATTCCATACAAGTGAAGTTTCGCTTTCATCAAAAACAAAATGTGACCGAGGTGTTCTTTCTGTGAAGTACTCAAAAAAATGCTGAAATGCAGAACAACGCAAATCAATAACGTGAGAAAGGACATCAAACATCAAATGAAATGAAACTTCAAGATAAGGAGTAAAAGACAAGGAGGAAAAAAAAAGACGTATTCAGAGAAGTATCAAGCTTCATTGTGAGAAAGCATACCAAAAAGAGCGTCGAAGTGGAATCCTCGTGTAAGCTTCAGAGGGAACTTTAAAGCATCCCATCCATGCAGGTGACACACAACAAACTTCATTTCAAAATCGGAGCCAAAACGTTTATATTATGATTTACGACGACTAAGTAAAATTGGAGCCAAGATCAAATCTTCCCAGAAGAAACTCGACTTAGATACTTTTAGTAGAAGAAATGTCCTATTTGTTTTTTTTTATTATTTTATTTTAATATTTTGTTTTTAGAAATTTTATTTTTATTATTTTATCTTTTTAAAAAAATTAAAAGATCCTCGTTAGGATCATTAACTATATTCAAATAACGACGGTTAAAAACTGTCATAAAACAAAAAATGAAAAGAAACTCAACTTAGATACTTTTATGCAAGACAAAATTAATTGAAAAGTTAACTTGTAACTAAAACTTAAAAGTTAGAAATTAAAAAATTAGTTTATTAATTATAAATGTTCAATAAAATTGTTGAAATAATTGCAAAATATAAAATAAAAAAATAATAAAGTCATTATTTATTTAAAAAGTAATAAAAAATAAATAAATATATCAAGAATAAAAATGAAAGAAAATATAAAAAATAAAAATTTTAAAAAAATATTAGAAGTTAATAAAAATTACTAAAAATGATTTATTTACCGAACAATCAAATGAGTTTTTCAACTAGTAAAAAAAAAGTTAGAAATTAATTAAAATATCTTGTTAAACATAACTTTAATAGTGTTTTTAATTAAAATTAAATTTTAATTCTGATTTTCTTTTTATTTATTAATTTAATGTCGTGTTGGAATGTTCGCTTTCCACCTTGTATGGTGAAGCAAGTTACCATAGTAAGAATGAAAGAGCTCAAGTAATTTCCCAACGCAAAATACAAAGGTGAGAGTGCAGTACCTAAAGTCTTCATAGTATCTGGAGATTGATCATATAAGAACTCAAGCAGTCCCACGAATGCGAATACTTCTGCTTCCCCCAATAAGAAGTACTGAGGGATTTGCCAAAGTATACTGAGTGGTACAGCAACAGGTTCATCAACAAGATCAAGCTCTCTTGCGAGCCGCAGAAGCATAATCTCCACAACAGCAGCTGCTAATATGGATAGGACTGAAATGAAGTAGCCAATGCTTACTCTTTGCAACACTGAAATTCCCCTTTCATTGCCTGTGAATTTCCTTGTAATCGGAACAATTATCCTGTCATAGACAATGTTGACATCAAAAGTTGCGAGGGAAGCTGGGGGTATTTCAAAGGAACCAGGCTTTGTGTTCATCACTGTTCCTTGCTCCACAAACATTGTTGACATTTGGGTATAAACAGCAGAAAAAACAGCCCCAGTAGCCCACTTCGGAAACATGCGGATCAAGATTTTCAATTCTTCCACCTGTGTTACGGGGCAAAGTCACCACGGATTAGAATAGTCACCACTTTTACTCTCATAATCGGACACTGTAGCTGCTCTATCAAGACAGCTTCATCAAAGCCAACAAAGAAAAGAAGTTTAAGACGGTTGTGTGCAGAAAATCCTGCTTATCGTTTTTGTATGGGGGAAAGAGCATTTTTAAGAAAGTGAGGATACTAGAGATTGTTGACGAGAAGAAAAATTTAAAATATGTAAAAAATACTTACCATAGTTTTTTTCATCGATGTTAAAAATAAAACGTATTCATAAATATCCCGAAAGTTTACCATAATTTTTTCCGTCGATGTTAAAAATATCAGTTGACAGCTAACACGTATTGATAAATATCCCAAAAATTTAGCATAGTTACTAGTAATTGAATAGTCAGATAAACATGCCTCTCTGCAGAAAAAAACTTGTCTAAAACTGTATAGATAAATAGGAGAATATCCCAAATCATAGAAGAATATTGTACATTGCTTATAAATTTTATTTAGTATTGTTTTTAATGGCTAAAGCCATATTTAAAACAGTGCTTATAAGGGCACAGTGAAAAGAGTTGTCCCATAGTTTGCCAACACTAAAAATGTAGCAAATTTGTTCTGCTCACAATTTGCATTTATAAGAAATAACCTTTCTCATTTCACGAGTGTTACATTTTATGACTTGTGCTGATGAGCTATTTTTCTACCGGTAATTCATTCTCCTTGATTTTCCATTCCCGTTAATCAAGCACAAGGAACATGAACAATTGAACATAGAAAATATCAGACTACATAATTTATTATTGAGCTCAAATAATCTGATGACATATACAAGTTACATATGTGAGTTTTGCAATGTACAGAATGTGAACATTTACTGCCAACAATTTACCTATGTGAACCTTCTCACTTAGAGGCTCCTGAGAGAGGCTAAGTTTACTTTTATGCGTAGCATATATACAAACAGAAAAATCAATGACAGAAGGAAATATCAGAACATGCTTCCCCTCCCTGAAAAATCTTAACAAGCCTTCTTTTGCTTGTACCTTTTGGCAGCAACTATGAACACTAACATATTTAAGAAGCTAAGTCCAGCTAAAAGCAAGAAAAAGTAATCGAGATGAACTTTGTTCAAGTTATCAGGAATCCAACCAGGCTTTCCACCTTGTGTGGTGAAGTTACCATAGTAAGAATGAAAGAGCTCAAGTAATTTCCCAATGAAAAATTCAGACGTGTCATTTCAGTACCTAAAGTCTTCATAACATCTGGAGATTGGTCATACAAGAACTCAAGCTGCCCCATAAATGTGAATACTTCTGCTGCCCCTAAAAAGAAATACCGAGGGATTTGCCCAAGTACACTAAGGGGCACGGCAACATGCTTATCAATAAGGTCAAGCTCTCTTGCGAGCCACAGACGCATAATCTCCATAACAGCAGCTGATAACATGCACAGAACTTAAATGAAAAGGCCAATTCCCATTCTTTGCAGCATTGAGAGGCCCCTTTCCTTACCTGTGAACTTCCTTTTGATTGGAACAATTATCCTGTCATAGAGAGGGACCCACAAAACCACACTTATGACATCAAAAGTTGAGAGGGAAGCTGCGGGTAGTTTGAAGGAACCAATGCATGTGTTCATCATTGTTCCTTGCTCCACAAACAATGTTGACATCTGGGCATAGACTGCAGCAAAATTGATCCCGGTGGCCCAAATTGGAAACATGCGGATCAAGATTTTCAATTCCTCCACCTGTGTCACGGTGCAAAGTCTCCATGGATTAGAATGGTCACCACTTTTACTCTCATAATCGGATACTATAACTGCTATATCAAGACACCTTCATTAAAGCCAAAAAAGAAAAGGAGTTTAAGAAAGCATTTTTAAGCAAGCAAGGATACTACAGATTATTATTTGAAAGAAAAGTAAAAAAAAATGTTAAAACTACATCAAACTTTAGTACAAGGTTTCTCAATGCAACTGGAATATAGGAAAGGAGAAACAAAGAAAACATTATTCTTACAATAGAGGAAAGGAGAAACAAAGAAAACAAACTACCATTAGCATACTGGAAGGATAAACCTAGAGAAAAAGTCTTTAATAATTCGCATCATCAGAAAAAAAATTAAGTACAGCTAGTTCAGCACTTCATTATATACTTGAAATAAGCAAATAAATCTTGCATAATCATTTTATGTGCAAATTTGAGGCATGAAAGAAAAATATTAATTTTACTCATGCTTGTCTAGTCATGAGGACGAGCTCTGACACATTGGTAATTGTACCTTGGTGATTTGTTGGTTCATGAGTTTGAATCCAGAAACAGCCTATTTTCATAAGCAAGAGTAAGGCTGTGTACAATATCCCTCCCCCTTACCTTCGCATAGCGAGGAGCCTTTGGATAATGGGATACATAGTAATTTTTTATGCTTGTCTAATCATGACTAATTAGACAACAGTAAATACATGATACACAACCTGTGATCAGGTGTTAGCATTAAAATGTCTACTTTAACATCAAATGCTTACAGAGTAATATCAACTTATAGGCAAAGTGAAATGAAAAACAGAAAAATATTTTCCCCAGCACATAGATCTGAAGCAGTAAAAAAAGGAATCTTTAAAAGACTAATTTAATGACATTACATTTTCTAAGGATTAATTTGGTGACAATCTTTGGAGGACAATAGGGATGACAACAAGAACATGAGAGACTAATTTGCCAACTGAAATTTTTGAAAGAATAATTTTGTGATGCATGTAACTTGGGAAAAAACCACATTGAAGATTTTCTCTTCATTTTGATAGGTATATTAAACCATTTTCCTCCCTTCAGTTTTAAGGCCTCGTTTGGCTTCCTGTTAGCACACGTTCAGTGATGGTTAAATAAAATTGAATACACATACTGATAGAAACTGGATCAGAATTATAGGAAAAAAAATGGGGTTCTATTAACAGGAAATAGTAGAACTGAGTCACAGTACTTCAAAGAGGCCTGGACTCTCCCACAATAATCTGAACTCCCTCATAAATCAGAAGATAAAATCTCTGTCTCAACTCTCAACCCCTCTTACGTATAGGCAACTTCTAACTAACTAATAAATAACTAACCTATCATAACTAACTGCATAATTACCTTCAGTATATACCACTTAAAATAAACATTGGAAATATCATAGTAATATATTATATGGATGATAAATCTTGACCCATACAGTAACCAACATGGACTCTAATTCTGCATAATTATCTTGATTTCCCTGAATAAGTAAATAAAACTCCTAAAAATAATTCATATGAAAACACAGTAAAATCATCACAACCCAAAAATTATTATAAATTTATAATTGCTCCCCAGTACTGCAGCATTAGTGTCATACAGAACTTGATGAAAAGAGGGAATTGGATTATGTTCTGCAATTGGTCATGTGTTCCAAACATCAGATAAATCAGAACAATTGGTTATTCCATCCTATCAGGCCTTACTAGGTGTGCCAAGGAAGGCCTAAAGCCTGAAGGTATAGCTAATTTGTAAGTGACAAGTTAGACCCTAACACTTGCAAGTTGCAACTTCTGTAACATTGGAGCAGGTCTCATACATTTCCCCATAAACAACTAATTCCTAATTTGATATTAGACAAATTGCACTTCAACAAGAATATTATATATATTAGAAGGTCACCATGTATAACAAGATAATCCTAATCCTATGCCTATATTGTGACAATGAAAGAAGCTCATATACTAGGACAAAAATGTCAAAATAAAGACAGTTTAATTACCTCAGATCATCACTATGCACCAGTTTGCAACTCCTTTTAATTGCAGATTTCTCGTCTGGTGTCTCATACAGGAGACTACTATCCTCAGGGACAACCAGATTCCACTTTCGAACAGATGCAAACAAAACCTGGCACATTCTTGTATAAGGACTTCCCCCAGGTTCCTGAAACCTGTATAGAGGTGTGCCTACAAAGAAGCTTACAATAGATAATCCCATAAACAAAGCAGGAATGCCAAATCCAAGACCCCATCCTGCATTGTCTTGAATCCACACAACTATGCTGCTTGACACAATGGCCCCTAGGTAGATAGAAAAGTAAAACCAATTGAAAATCGATGCTTTCTTAACCCTTTCCTTAGGATCAGTGTCATCAAATTGATCTTCCCCAAAAGATGGCACACATGCTTTCACACCACCAGTCCCAAGCGCAATCACATACAGACCAAAGTATAACAGTATATTGTGCAGCAGTAGCTGAAGGGCATACAGAACCCAAACATTCAGCAGGTTTCAATCCTGGTAAAGATGCAGAAAGTGTCAAAGTACAAATCCCCTGCACACAGTAGCCATATCACAAATTACAACATGAAAAGACAATTAAACAACAAAGCATATATGTAATTAAGTATGACTGTATGAGTTGATGAGTTCAATTTTGATAGACGTTCACATTTATAATGTAAACCAATTAGAAATCACTTTCGGCATCTTATGACCAAGTCATGCATGATAATCCATGATTGGGTGACAGTGTCAGTACATTCTAATTAAATTCATCAATTATATGATATGGCTGATCCAAAACAGAATCAAGAGTGCTCATATTGTTCATCTTTCATAACTGCCATGCATACTACTGGACATTTAAGAGAAGGATGTGTGTGAAAAATCATTAGACAAATAAAAGAAGGCTAGCTTAGTTTATCAGTTATTACAATGAAATAAATCGCGGAGAAAACACCAAATGTCCAGTATCGACCCCAGTAAACATCTGCTAGAACAGCTCCAATGATAGGAGCAAGATAACAAGTGCCTTGCCAAATGCTGATGTTTCTTGCAGCAGAAATGTTTCCTTCATGTAATCTGGTGGTAAGATAGGTAACAAGATTAGTTGTAATTCCGAAGAAGGCCAAACATTCACAAAACTCATTGCCTGAGATTTATGTACATAAAAATGATAGAATTCAATTTCTATGCATTATCAGTCTAAATATCTTAAATATTTTTACAATCAACAAATTAGAAATCACGGTAGGCATGAGTTTTAAGGTAGTTATAGTTAAAGTCAATAAATTTATCCGACATCACAATTTCTTATTCAATGATAATATAAAAACACTTTACACGTGTATATTCTATTTACTTAAAATGATATAAAACAAAAAATGATTATTTAATAATAACATGAGAGAAATGTAAAAACATAGTACCTAGGATAAAAGGACAAGCCCTCCAATTGCAAGTATCCTTCTTAAGACAGGCTCTCCTCTAAATTTAACTGAGCCATCTACTGTATATTGCTCACTCCCTTCATCATCCTTCACAGTAAAATAAACAATCATATATAATTATATCTCATAGTAAACTATATGGTTATGAGTATGTGCTATGCCGTGGCTTGTATTTTTTTTTTTTATCTACAAAAATAATATATATTTATATGAAAGCAGAGTACAAGTAGTGCTGATACATAAACAATCCCTGCAACAAAATTGCAGACCTATGGCAACCTAATACATGAAACATACATGAATTAAGTTGCCAAAAATCTGGCTGGATTCTAGGCTCCCACCCGAAAAGGGAGGGAAAGAAAAAACTAGATGCTAAACCCTCCCCTGAATACAAAAGCCTCCCCAATATTACTAGACCAGTAATGAAAGGAATGTCAAATCCTTTCTCCAAATTTTTTAGTCACATCCAGCAGAGAAATAGCGCATCGTCCATCAGTTTATGGCTATTAAAACTCTCATTGTGGAAGATGATTTTGTTTCTATGTTGCCAAATAGTCCAAGTCAAAGCTATCCACCAAGTCTGCCATCTCTGCATTTTGATTTCATTGTAGTGGTAGTAGGAGTGTTGACGGAAATGATCTTTCGGAGTTACGGAAGATACTCTTACTATATTTATCCACGACATTGATTCCCACCATAGCGACATAATTTTATCACAGTTGAAGAATAAGTGAGACGCATCCTCATCAATGTTCCTGCAGAAAGGACAGTAGACATCATTGAGCTCCAAATTCCTTCTACTTAAGTTCTTCTTAGTAGGCAATCTATCACTAATTAATCTCCAAGCAAAGCATGAGGATTTACTAGGGATTTTTATTTTCCATAGAGCCTTGAACACATCATCCTGATTCTGGATTGTCAATTACTTGTCTATAAACCTGTAAGCACTCCCCACTGTATATTTTCCACTCAAATCAGCCTCCCACCTCCAAGTATCTTGTTGTTGTACTTGTAGAACCAAGTCCTGTATATCTTATAAAAACTTTACAGCTGATTCTACCTCTCCCTCCATAAAAAATCTTCTCCATTGTAGCTGCCACTCCCATCCTGATTGTGCTGAAATAACCATTTGTTGGATATAGTGTTGTTGTTGATGAGAAATCTGATACAGTCTTGGATACGTCTCCTTCAATGACACCCCATCTTCCTACCAATCATCTTCCAAAAACAGCACCTTTGAACCACAACTCATATTCCATCTTGTCCCTCTTTTGAACCAACTCCCCTCCTCATTTGAATTACATATTAAGCTTAGGTCCCTCCACCAAATGGATTCACTAACAAACCTTCTAGACTCTACAAAGTTCCTCCAACCTCCATATTTTGAGTCCAACACTTGTTCCCACAATTCATCCTGATGATGAAACATATTCCAACACCATTTCCCAAGTAAGGCATGATTAAACTTCGTTAAGTCCTTGATACCCAAACCCCCCTAACTCCTTTGGTTGGCAAACCAAATCCCAGCTTACCCAAACAATCTTTTTTTGATCAGCACTTCCCCCCACAAAAACCTCCTTTGAAGCCTCACCAGTCTAGAGACCACCTTCTTCGATACCCTGAAAAAAGAAAATAAAAAGATGGGGATCGAGTTCAGAACTGACTTTATCAAAGTCAGCCTTCCCCGAAAAAGAGGTATTTTTGTTTCCACTTAGATAGTTTTCACTCACATTTCTTGACTAAGGAATCTCATGTCTCAAAGCGTCTTGGGTTTGCCCCAATAGGAACACCCAAATACGAAAAGGGTACCGTCAACACTCTACAGTTTAAGTAAGTGGCAGCATTGTTAATCCACTGTTCATTCATTCCAAACACCACAAATCTGCTTTTAGCAAAGTTTGTTTTCAAGCCCGACACCAATTCAAAGCTCCTCAACATCACCTTAATGGCTTTAACATTTTTCACTGATGTTGTCCCAAAGAAGGTATCATCTGCATATTGTAATATGCTAACATCCACATTTTTCTTCCCAACCTTATAGCCATCAAACAGGTTCTTTTGTTGTGCTTCCAACCTTATAGCCATCAAACAGGTTCTTTTGTTGTGCTTCTCTCATCAGTCCAGTAGGCCCTTAACTACTATGTTGAACAAGAATGGGGCAAGAGGGTCTCCTTGTCTGAGGCCTGGCCTCATTGGGGAATGAACTTAGCAGTTGGGCTCCCATTAACCAATATGGAAATAGAGGCTGATTTCAAGCAACCTTCAATCCAACTAATCCACTTAGAACAGAACCTCATCCACTTCATCATGTATGAAAGAAAACCCCAGCTTACTCAGTCATATGCCTTTTCATAATCTACTATGAAAACAAGGCAACTTCTATTATTCCTTTTTGCCTCATCAACCACCTCATTTGCTATAAACACACTATGCAACAAGTGCCTCCCTTCAATAAAAGCAGATTGTCGTGGCTTGTATAATTGTATTGTATTGTATACAAGTAAGTAGCATGACATGAAGATAGAAATTTTGAGATAAGGAAGAACTTTAAGGAGACCCTCTTCCAGAAGCAGTGTATCATCATCAACGGAACCCATGTCTTACTCTTTGGTGAGAAGTCTCTCTCCCTCTGTCTTCCTCCTTCTAAACTGAGCAAAACTCTCAATAGTAACTACAATTTTATGGAGAGAAAATGATAAAGGATTTTAACTAAAATATTCTCTCTCTCTCTCTCTCGCTCTACATATATATAGGGAGAGATTTTTAGTTTACTGCAAAGATTTAGATAACAGTGGTATATTCTTATAAAAAAGATAACAGTAGTATATAATTCGATAATGATATAATTTTTTTTACAATGTTAGTATATTTTAATTAAAATTTAGTGATTATCAACTTCCTTCAACTCTTCTCAACTACACTCCTTATACATTCATAATCACATAATTTTAATTCTGTATAAAGCATAGTCATACCTAAATACAATGACATCCTGGTAACTGATCTGCAAATATGCATAGCTCTTCTCTTTTCAACCTGCAGAATGAAATACAATCCTTCAGTACAATAATTAAATAACTGTTTCAGTCATAAGTCTTGGTACATAAGTCAACAGCATATGCACTTCTGCTTTACCTTTAGGTATTGACCAGATACACTTTAGAAATCGGAATAAATCCAAGCGCCAACCATCTAAACTGACCAACTACTTATGAAATTGCACCTTTCTAGCTTTTATAATACCACGTTTTAAAGCTGAGATGATATGCACATCCGGTGTCATTCCCTTGGAAGACATTTCATTAAGCAGTGTAACAGCTTTCTCCATTTGCCCTCTGTCACATAAGCCAGAGACCAAAGCCGTGTATGTTACAGTATCTGGTTCTAGTCCACTCTCAATCATTTTATCAAAGAGGCTAACTGCTTGTTGAAAGTTATCTGTCTTTATGTGTCCATCCATCAACACAGTGTAACAAACAACATCCGGATTTATTTCCATTTGCTCCATATCTCTCAAGATGGTGGAAACATAAAGTGATGTTGTCTTTCCTTTTCCATGAGGAGAGAAACGTTTACCTAAATATTCTTTAAAGCTCCCATCAAGTAAAACTGTGAAGGTAATGACATCAGGTTTGATCCCTCTCCTCTTCATATCCTGGAAGAGATCATGGGCATCTTGCAAGCAATTCATCCTACAATAACTATTTATCATAATCGTGTAAGTTACAACATCAGGAATGAATCCTCTATGAACAAAAACATCAAACAAAGTGCGAGCATTCTTCATATCCCCAGCCTGGCACAGTGCAGCTAAAACTTTGGAATACATTATTTTGCTTGGTTCCACATTCAACAACAACATTCTCTCCAGCAACATAACAGCTTTCTCAATGTCACCTGTCACGCAGAGTTTACTAATTAGCTTAAAACAGGAAGCTTCTTTAGCCATATCTCCTTGTTTGAACAGCTTAAGGAAAACTTCATATGATTTTTTGATGAGGTCTGCTTCGCAATAGCCATTCACCATGGCAGAGTAGATTTCAATATTCTTATCTTCCAGACTGTTAAAATACGTCTCAGCTTCTAAAACCTTGCCTCCAGAACACAAACCTTCAATGATCATCTTGTGTGTAGTAGAGTTTGGCTTCATGCCTTCACTCTCCATAAAATCCAAAAGCTTCACTGCCTCACGAGCATGACCATTTCTAGACAACCCGGCTGCCAGTACATTATACGTAACAACGTCAGGTTTTAAACCCTTTTCTTTCATTTCCTTAAACATGTTGAACGCAGTAACAAGATCACCCCGAAGGCAATACCCATTGATAAGTGTCGTGTAGTGCTTAACATCCAAACTCAAACGCTTGCTCTTCATCTCCTCCACCATCTCTACCGCATCCTCCACTTTCCCCAACATACACAAAGCATCAAACACAATGTTGTAGGCCACCCCATCGAGAAACATCCCAGATTCCTTCAACTCCTTAAACTGATCCACCACCTCCAAAGTCATCCCCATCTGCCCCAAACAATGCAGAATGTAGCCAACAACCACACAATTCGTCTTCACACCCCTCGAAATCATCTCATCATGCAAAGCCAAAGCCCTGAGAAGATTATGACTCTTACAATACCCGTGAATCAGTGAAGAATAAACATACACATCAGGAACAACCCCCTGCCTCTCCATGTCATCAAACACACCCTGAGCCTCATCCAACTTCATCTCATTACAAAACCCACGAACAACTGCAGTGTACGCATAAACCTCTAAAGGCGCATTCCCTTTCCTAAATGCCTGCAGAACCTCATACCCCAAATCAGACCGATGGTTATTACAAAGCCCCTCAATGTAAGCAGCATAGCAATACGAATTAGGAATGACCCCAACTCTCTCCATTTCCTCAAACACACAAAGGGGTTGTTTCAAGTCACCTTTTTTACACAATGCCTTGATAACAATTGCATAGGTGTAACAATTGGGGATGAAGCCAAGCCTCTTGAGCTGCTCATAAACAGCCAATGCCTTATCCACCTCACCATGCTCCACCAGTCTGTTGAAGAGGAAGTTGCAAGTCAAAACATCGGGGAGGATTCCACGGCGCCGCGTTTGGAAGAGGAAATCAATGGCCTTATCGAACATGTTGAGGCTGACACAGGTTTTGACAAAACCGTTAAATGCTCTAAGCAAGAAGTAGTTGTTGTTGTGGCTGGTGTTGAAGTCTTGGAAGAGTGTTTCGAAGAGGTTAAGGAGGGGAAAGGGAAGAGGAGGGTCGTGGTTGATGAGGTGGAGGAAAAGGGTGTCTAGTTGGCGTTGGAGGTTCCAGAAAGAGAGGATTTTGATGATGGCGGCGTAGGTGGAGATAGTGTGGGAGAAACCGGTGTGGCGGAGGTGTGTGAAGAAGGAGAGCGCATGGGAGGGGTTGTTGTGGAGACGGTGTAGGGTTTGGAGAACGTCGAAGGTGGAGAAAGAAGAGGGAGGTGTGAAAGGGGTGTTGGAGTGGGCGAGTGCGGTGGAGGAGAATGAGTGCCAAAGGATGGTCAAGGTGGGATTTCGTTTGTGAATGGCTTTGAAGGAAAGCTTGAAAGCGCGAAGCCGCATGAGCATGGAGAGAAGAACAACATGCGGCGGTGGTCGTGGCGGCTGCTTCACCCTGCAACCTTCGAATTTTGCTATTAGCAAGGTTTTAACCAGGTTTTAACCATTATACAAAACTGTCGTGGGACCCATGTTAAGAAGTAAAATAATTTTTAAGTGTTATCCATTTTATAATTATAAACGTGTGACCTTTATTTTCCTAAGGTTTTGTTTGGGAGAGAGATTTTGGAGGGAAAGGGAGGGAAGGAAAAGGTTTAGATGGTGTCACCTCCTTATTTGAGAGTTTTAATTTTTGAGGGAAAGGATTTGAGGATTTTTAAAACTCCTCCAAAGCCTAAAAATTGAGAGGTTTTTAGAAAGAAAAATAATTAAAATTACTATTCTACCCCAACTACAAATTTCAAAATATATTAAAATATATTTTTAATATATTTTTACATTTAAATTATATAATTTTTATATTTAACATCTTATTAAATCTCAATTTTCCTCTCTTAATATATTTTTAACTCCTAAACAAGGAGGAAGGAACTTCCCTCATTTTCCTCCCTTCTCTTTGAATCTCTTTCCTTTCTTTCCCCTCCTAACTCCCAAACAAAGCCTAAGGCATAGTTAATGACTTTGAAAGCTCAAGCCTGAAATAGTGAATCCAGCATCTCAAGTCAGGTAAATCGTTAGGGGTAAGCTACATACACAATATATATTTCTAATGCATCAACATTACACTTTTAAAAATACCTTTCACATTATTGGGCTCATATGAAGATTATGAATTCCGTATGAATTTTTCTTTTTTATGAATTGGACAATCTATAAGCTTTTTTTTTTTTACGTATTAGACAATTCGTAAATTTTTTTTCGTAAGTTAATATATATTTTACAAAATAACTTAAAATAATAATACATGCAGGTCTGAAACTGTGAATTCACATTATTAACACGGCACTCCAACCAACTGAGCTAGTATGTTAATTATGTTAAAAAATAATTAATATTGATACATATAACACTAAAAAATTTAATGTATATTTAATACACATATAAGTTTACATAATAAATTATGTATGAACCATATGAATTGACGAATTCGGAAGATTCTTACGGATTATGAATCCATATATGAAACCTGTAATAATAAAAATGATATTTTTGAAAATGCATTATTCATTTTCTGAATATATTAGAAAAATGCCTTATGAATAAAGGTTATCTCTATCCATATTTGATGGCAATCCATGAAATCGCCCGCCATATAGACCGTATTCAGACTTTGCAATAATCAATCAACTAAATTAAGGAAATCTTTGGTGCACATTTTTTTGTTTTGTTTTCTTTTTCTTAAAAAACGTTGTACTAAACATTTTATATGATTTTAAAAATAAATAATTTATTTATTAGAAGAATAAAAAGTTTTTAGAAAAACTAATGTTTTAGTCTTTCTAATGTATAGGATAAATATTTATTTCATATAACTTTAATTTATAATAACTAATTAATTTTGAATATATAATTATATTTTCATTTATGATAAATAATTTATATTGTAATACAAGGTTATTTTTCATTGTTAATGTTTTTAAAAATATTAAATTAAATTTAGAAATAAAGTTGAAAATGATAAAATGAAAGATTTAAATGGTGAAGAAAATATCCTAAAATAATTCATTGTTAAAGAAAAACTCCTAAAAATGTTAAAGAATAGTTTGTAAAAATGATATCGATAAATATAGTTATTTAAATTTATATATAAAAGAGATGTTTTCATTTGTTATGATACAAATATTTATTTTGTATTAGATATCAATACAATTTCATAAAAAATTCTAATGTAAGGTGAATATTTATTTCTAAGAATTAAATATTAACAAAAATATTGTAATAATTATAATTTCTATTGTAAATCTCAATCCTCCACTGACATAAATATTTATTTCTGTTAACATCAATTTTTAAAATTAACTTTAGGTCTCTAAAATAGCAAGATTTTGAAGAAGATGAAAGTATTTATTACATAAAAATATATAAAAGGTTAATAAAGGATTATTTCTTGATAAAATTTAAGCACTTTTTATTGCTTCAAATCAACCTCTAATGACTAAAAGTCAATGTGATTTTTGTCAGCAATGTTAACATCTTTCATAAAACTGACTTACAATGAGGTCGTGCAAGGGTCCAGCCCAATCCTAGCTACTTGGGCTATATTACACTTGGGTAATGGTACCGGGCTAGAGAGATGGGCTTTTTTAACATTACACTTCAATACCTTTTGATGGTAGGGAAAGAGCTATTTGTTTGTTTATCTTATTAATTTTTATTATCAGAAAAATTCAAATTCACAACATTTTCTTTTTACTTCATCACTAGATCAAACTTATATCTCCAATAGAGAAATGTTTGTAATGAGGATATGTTTAGATTTTTTGTGAGAATATTTGTTTGAGAGTAAAATCAATTTAAAATCATATTTGAATATTCTCGAAAGTTTGTTTGAAAGCAAATTTTTGCTTAAAAATTTAGTTTTGAAGAAACAAGACTTTATAAAGTTTGCAAACTCAATGTACAAATTTAAGTTTAAGCTAAGCTTAAATTTCAAGCTTTAATTTAGACATACATTTAGAATTCCTAGTATTGAAATTTTACAAGTCAGTAACAAGGCACCTACAAGGAAAGGAGATGATTCCAAAGCACGTCAATGTCTGCTGCCAACCAAGGTCCATGGATTTACAGAGAAATTAGTGGCTATTGTTTGGATAAGCTTCTGGGTAAATAAATGGAGGAGGTAATTTGAAGATTGATTTTGGTGTGTGTATACAATAATAACAATAATAAAGTCTGAATTTTTTTTTTCTGGTGAATAACAAAGTTTGAATTTAATATCTTGTATAAACTTCCCAAACTTTTTTAATATCAAGCCAATCTAGTGGATTGCCAATTAAATTAAAAAAAATGGTACTTTCTTTAAACTAAAAAGACCGGTAAAAATGAGCTAAACACACTTGTTTACATGTTTGAAAATATACCTTCAATACCTGAACTAAACACACTCTAAGTACTTGTAAAAAATGAACTTCCTTTAAACTAAAAAGACCGGTAAAATTGGATTTTCTAAACTAAGTTATTGTTAAAAAAAAAAAAAAAAGGACTAAACGCACGTCCCCGTCAACTATGCTTTTTATGCTTTATTAAATAATAAAATTATACTTCATGACTAAGCACAACCATTTTATGCTAAAGGACTCTCATTACCTAAGCCCAACCATAGGATGATTTCTCTTGTGCCAAAAGCCTCAAAACCAGAAAACCAAAAATATAACCCTACTCAGAGTCTGACAGAAAAAACAACTTTTGCACAATGGTTCTGGTTCATCGGAGACAAACAATCATGCCTAGTAATAATTGCTTTCATACGACGTAGGTTTATAAGTTGTTTGATTTGTTGGAACACAGCCAATGTTAGTATACTATGAATTGAGATATAAAAACAAACTGAAACAACAGGAATTGAAAATTACGCAAACAGAACATTATTACAATCAATTGTATTTACCCCGTCACTCACAAAATTCGAGCTGCTTCCAACACAAAAATCAATATATAAGAATGGTTGAAAAATGAAACTGCACAGCAAAACAAGCAAGAGATAAAACCGCTATTATTGTTATGATTATTATGTCTTAAACTCGAACAGGTAGTTAAGTTGGAAACGGAACGCATTTCACTTACCTCAGTTTCACCAAGTTTCAAGGAAGCACCATTTTTGTGGTGGCGCGAGCACGCGAGAGAGAGAGATTGCGTGATGTGGAGAAGCCGTGGAGGTCGTGGTGGAGCGCGAGGAGAGGAGAATTAGGGATTTAGGTATCTGTCGTGATTGCGTGAATAGATTTAGGGGTTTTAGTTTTGCTAAAACACCCATGTTTACTAAATCACACGCTATTTTATTTTTTAAGTAATAAAGGATATTTTTTTGACAAAATATATGAGGATCTTTTTAATTTAATATGAATATGAATGTTTCTAATAATTATTCAATCAAGCATGGGGAAATGATTCGATCGAGGATACACGACAGTGCTACATATTTTGTCACATAAATGATTCACAAAATGCCGGGTTTTTTTTTTATTTGTGGGAATTTTTCCGATGCATTTGAAAATATATGTTTATTTCTGAAAGTTTTGGGGAAAAATATATGGCTTGGTATATATTAATTTAAGTAATAAAAGTTATATATTTAAATTTTATTATTCGACATATACTTTATATGATATTTTTCTTCTTAATAATGATAAGAAACATAAATATTTTCATATATTAAATGTTATAATAACATTTTTGAATAAAATTTATAAAAAATGAAAAGTCAGACATGTAATAAAAGTCTAACAATGAATATATTATTTATCATATTATTTAAGTTGATTATATATTGTTTAAAAAAAATTTAATTACATATTATTTTTAATAAATATAATATTTCATACTTTTTTTTTGAAATATTTTCTTTAGGTAACGTTCCATACTGTTTACTATTTAGCGAACTTTACATATACAAATTTATATATAATATTTTTTAGTAAATGTAACATTTTGTGGTACAATAATAAAATATAACATTGAATATTATTGGAGAATAAACTTTTATAATTGATTAGAAGAGACTAGACTTTGAAGGTTGGGATTTTCATTAAATAATATATTATTTTTCTTATTCATTTGAAGTAAAGTAAAAACAAAATCTCTCTTGAAAAAATATATAGTTAAGCATGACATTTGACATCCTGAAAAGTAAAAATTGAAATCCAAAAAAAAAAAAAAAGAAAACAAATGCAAGCAGTGATAGTAATAAGGAAGAATAGTGTCCTGCACCTCACAAGACAGTGACAACCATGCAAGTCCATGACGCAGTGAACCTTTCTTCACTTGACTCTTCCCCTCTTCAGAATCCACGTCGCATTCACTCTTTCCTTTCCAACAGTCCAAATTTCTATGCAATAATCAAATGCCACCATCTCCTGATGTCTCCCTGAACCAATCTGCCGTGACTATTTACCGTAACGTTGCTGTAATAATAACCCACTCTTCATTATTAAGAATAATACCAAAAGAAACACATAACAATTGATAATTGACAGGAGTCATAAATACTAATAATAACATTAGTGGCCACTCCTCCCCAACCCAAACAAAGAAAACAGACCCATTCCGTGACACCATTTCTCAGTTCACGCGCACGAGACAAAAATGAAAAATCACAGCCACTAGAATGACCAGATACTCCCCATAACAATATCAATTATCATTAATTCATTATGGATTACCTAAAAACACTTATAAATAAATTCCACCATTCTCACTAAACACATTCTCACAACATTCCACGATGGCTTCTTCTTCTCTCTTATACCTTTCTCTCTCCCTCGTCCTAACCCTCACCTCCGCCGCGCACCACATACCCCACCCCTCACCGGCCAAGCCACCAGCCAAACCCGCCTTGACCACCGCCACCTCGCCGGCAATCCAACAAGCCTGCGCCGCGACGCGCTTCCCGCAGCAATGCGAAGCCTCTCTCTCCCAATCCCAGAACCTCCCTCCGACCCCGACCCCTCTCCAGCTCCTCCAGTCCGCCATCGCCCTATCCTCCGACAACCTCGCCACCGCACAGGCGATCGTCAAGTCCCTCCTCGACGCCTCCGCCGACAGCCGCAACCGCACCGTGGCCGCCTCCACCTGCATCGAGATATTAGCCAACTCCCATTACCGCATTTCCCTCGCCAGCGACGCGCTCCCACGAGGCAGGACTAAGGATGCGCGCGCGTGGCTCGGGGCCGCACTCGCCTACCAGTACGACTGCTGGAACAGCCTCAAATATGCCAACGACACCGAAATGGTCGGCAAAACGATGTCGTTCATCGATAACCTCGAAACTCTCTCTAGCAACGCACTCAGCATGGCATTTTCCTTCGACGCCTTCGGAAACGACACCGCTTCGTGGAAGCCCCCCGTGACGGAGCGCGACGGGTTCTGGGAGGCTGTGGGGTCGGGTGGCCCCGCGTCCGCTGGAGGGGTTCCGACGAATTTGACGCCCGACATTACGGTCTGTAACAGTGGAAGGGACGGGTGTTATAAGACGGTGCAGGAGGCCGTAAACGCCGCGCCAGCGAACGGAACAAAGAGGTTTGTGATATACATAAAAGAAGGGGTTTACGAGGAGACCGTTAGGGTTCCGTTAGAAAAGAGGAATGTGGTGTTCTTGGGCGACGGCATCGGCAAGACCGTCATCACCGGTAACGCCAACGTGGGGCAACAAGGAATGACAACTTACAACTCTGCCACCGTCGGTATGTTCTTTATTTTTTTTATTATGATAATAATAATAATAAAATAATCGGAATGTTTTGTCTTTTTTTATTTTTTAAAAGAACATCATTTTTCTTTTCTTGATTAAAAAGTCACCGAGTGTCCTTGAGGTTGACTGGTTGAGGAATGGGGCCCTCTGATTTCGCGGGTTAATGCTCCTCGGCGGTATTGTCGGCATATTTTTGTTGAATTTGTCAAATTCAATGTTTCAAGAATTATAATCAATTTTATTTTTAGATTATTAAATCTAAGGTAAGGAACGCCTGTGGACAATAATGCTTCTCGGAGAATTTTTGTAAGATACAAAATCCAGTCTTGTTTTTCTTGATGACCAACTCTTTTAGATTGCATAAATGTTGTTTACTTGTTTCAACAGGGACCTTTTAGAAATATTTTTTTCAAAGCCTTTTTGTAGTATGGGAGAGAATATTTCTAGAGGGGGGGAATCCGGAGTATCAATCATTAAATTATAAAGCAGAAGTTTCCTCTTGTGCATACTTATTTTGGTTTATCTGATACATGTTCAGTGAATGAATTATGATGATTGATGATACGCATGCATGCTTTCATTCTTGGATTGTTTGTCTTGTTATGTTAAAGATATATTTAACTGTGATTGCAGCGGTTCTTGGCGATGGATTCATGGCAAAGGATCTGACGATCGAAAACACAGCAGGTCCTGATGCTCACCAAGCAGTGGCATTCAGATTAGACAGTGATCTTTCTGTGATTGAGAATTGCGAATTCTTGGGCAATCAAGACACACTCTATGCTCACTCACTGCGCCAGTTTTACAAGTCATGCCGCATTGAGGGCAACGTGGACTTCATCTTTGGAAACGCTGCAGCAGTTTTCCAAGACTGCCAAATCCTAGTTCGTCCCAGGCAAGTGAAGCCAGAGAAGGGTGAGAACAATGCCATCACAGCACACGGCAGAACAGACCCTGCAGAACCCACAGGCTTTGTTTTCCAAGACTGTTTGATTAATGGCACTGAGGAATATATAGCATTGTATCACAGCAAGCCTCAAGTGCACAAGAACTATTTGGGTAGGCCTTGGAAGGAGTATTCTAGAACGGTTTTCATTAATTCGATCATGGAGGTTCTTGTCACACCACAGGGTTGGATGCCATGGAGCGGTGACTTTGCTCTTAAGACACTTTACTATGGGGAGTTTGAGAACAAGGGTACTGGCTCTGATTTGTCTCAGAGGGTGCCATGGAGTAGCAAGATCCCTGCTGAACACGTGTTAACGTATTCGGTGCAGAATTTCATTCAAGGAAATGATTGGATTCCATCATCTGTTGGTAGCCCATCCTCGTAAACTAGGAGGCGAGTTTTATTTAGGTACCCCCTTTGTAAATTACCAATAACTAATGCAATAGCAATATCCATATTAGGAAGAAATTTCAAATCAATTTGAGTCGTGCTGGTAAATACCAAGGTTTGATCACACTCACTTTATTGGAGTCACCCTGGTTTGGATGATTTACAAAGTTTATTTCAAGATTATAAACATTTTATTTTCCAACTCCCTTGTTTTTCATTGCTTAGAGTGTTATTTCGGAAATGAAAATGGATAATTTGAAACAAACTTAAAGAGTTTTTTTTTTTTTTAATAGCATGACCTGATCAAATAATGAAAGTACCTCTGGCTTCTATCGCTTTCCGTCTAAACAAAACAAGACATGGGCATTATGGGCACCACGATCCTCTAAAAAATCCGTTGATTTTTCAATTTTTATAACTGTTACATGACAACATCTTCGGTAATATATTTTAATTAGATTTTTAAAAAAATACTAGTTAAAAAGTTTATTCGATAAAATAAGTTTTTTTATAATAATACTTAACATTTTTAAAACGTAATTTGAAGAATCATTTTTTTAAAATGCTAATTTCTACCTTTTAATTTTTTATATTTTTTTCACTTTTATTCTAGATATATTTTATTTATTTTTCTTGTTATTTAAAAAAAATCATGATTCTATTATTTTTTATTATTTTATATTTTTTAATTACTTTAATAATTAATTTTATCAAACACTTCTAATTTAATAAACTAATTTTCAGCTTTTAATTTTTAATTATCAACTAACTTTTTAATTAATTTAGTCAAAAACATCAGAAATCTAATATTTTTTCCATTATACCACTGGAATGATGAGGTGGCACGTTTTCATCTATCTATATATTGCGGTCACGAGGAAGTTGGAAATGGTCACCTTTATTCAAAGAAGCTAATAGCTAATGCCTAGTAAATATGGCACGCGTTCGCCTCTACTTTGAGCTTTGCCAAAAGGGTCATTTAGTTGCTAATGTGTCCCATTCCTATTAATAAATTATCCATGTTCCCATTCCTTGATGAGGATGTTGAAAGCGCTTGCACGTGAATGACAAAGGAATATGAGCCATTGTTAGGAGCACTCGGAAATTTGATAAAAAACACCATTGGTTGGGCACTGTAATTGCCAGAAATATTCACATGATCAAAGTTCTAAACACGGACGCATATGAATGGGACTTTGACGTAAAGTGGCCAACCATAGTCGACAATTGTCCCTACAACCAATTTCATTGACTTGAGCATTGTAGAATAGTAGTACTATTCTTGTTCACATGTTGCTGAAAGGTCTTAAAATACTTCCAAATCAAAATTGATTGCTTCACAGTTCACCATCCATCGACAGCAAGAGTTAAGTAGATGCAATTCCAAAGATAGGCCGCACTAACCTCCTAATGGCTAATGCTACTTTTTAATGAACTTTTTCGAACAAATATGCCATTTCATTTGGAAGTTTTTGACACGGGACCAAATTATGTATATACACAAATTTGTCTCGTTACTATAGTTTAAGTAAAAAAAAAAAAAAAAAAAGGTTGGCCATATAGTGTTAACTAGCTTCAACTAAATTTGCAATTGGTGCGGGAATGCTATTTTTAGAGTTTAGTTAGGCACTATTATAATCCAACCATTAACAACTTGTTTCTCGGCTCTTTGAAATTGGCGGCACCCATAGTGAATGTGGTCTCTCCACTTCTTAAACAAATGCTCTTATTCTTGGACAGATCGATCAATATAATAATGACAAGGTTTGTTGGTTCCATGTGTAATCGGAATATTGTGGCTGATAATCACTCATGGCATGGGGTAGTAGTAATTAACCACCCCCTAATGGAACTTTCCTATTGAGCTAGATTGTCAAAGAGTGGTTCTGCTAATAGTGTATAGTTGAATAATATGTGTGTTGGTTCAACTAGTTATTTGTCTGTCCCCCACCATGTCTTTCGTCACATCTAGCCAAATGCCTTTCATGTGAATTTTAACATGAAAATGTAACTTTTTTAAGTATGATATTTTTGTAACCAAAAGCTACGAGACTATTTTTATAAAGCATACAAATTATTGAAATGAATTTTACTCTCTCTCTTTAATGAAGTGAATTTTAATTATTTCTTCCAACAAAGTTTTTTATTACGCATAACCAAATAATCGAATTATGTTTAAGAAACTAAATTACTTATCAACTGTGTTGAATCTTGTTGATAGAATTCAACTTATTATTTTTCATTTGAATTTAAATTTGAACAAGAATTGTCCTAAGAATGCGACAAAATGATAATAAATATTTTAAAAAATAATAAAAATTTAAAAATGAGGTTGCCATTAATGTTTATTTAATTTTAAAATAGATAAATTATTAATTTAAGAAAAAATATAAAATTTCTTTTATTAGAAAAAGATTCACCCAAGAAAGGAGAATAAGTTTATAGGTTGATTTACGCATATTAAAAGGAAGAAATTCAATCTCATGACAACTCTAACACGTATGTTCTATAATGATTATCTTAAAGTTGATTGTGTAAAATTTATAAGAACTTTTTTAAAAAAATTATCTTCTTTTTATTAAAATGAAAGTTTTTATTTTATTTTTGGAAAAAATTGAAATTACAATTTATAAATGGAAAAAAATTAGTAACATTTGAAAAAAAAACTGGTTTGGAAAAGAGAATTTGTTTTTGGAGAATATTATTTTTGTAAGATTTTAGAAAAATAAATTTATTTTGGTAAGGCCTTTATGGTAATATTTTTATTTTGGTGGATTTTTTTTTGTTTGTAAGATTTTAGAAAAAAATTAAATATTTTATTTTAAAAGATGAATCTACATTGTTCAAGAAGATTCTAGATCAATCAAGAGAGAAGGAGAGATACATGGGATGTATCAAGTGAGAATTGTTCTTATTGTGAGAAATAAAAATAATAAATTTGGACCATACAATTATAAACAAATAATTAAGACTAAAAGTTAGCTAGTGATAACATGAATATAGTTTACGTAAAAAAAAGAGAACATGAATATAGTCATGTGAATTCCTATATTATTACTTGTGCCAACAAGGTTACCTATACTATACTTACTTAAAACCTATCCTCTTACACCTTAAACTAAATTTGATTTCCTCTAAATTTGGGTATATGTTGTAGAACTGATAATTAATTTGAACTTGCATGTGTTTTTTTTAGATTTTAAATGTATATTTTGGATGGAATATTTTATACTTGATAGGTGTTTACTTTAAAAAAATTAATAAAAGAAATATCTTCAACTGACCTATATTGATTGGATTAAATAAACTGGATTATGACCTATATTGATTGGATTAAATAAACTGGATTATGTTAATCACTAGTTGGTTTAGGGTACAATATAAAAGAACTTTGCATGTAGAGTGTTACTTTATACACTATAAGAATTTCTTATACACTATATAGCTACAGTGAAAATTCGAAACTGCCCTTCTAATTATTTTGCTTGAGGTGTTTGCGGAAAGCATTTTGTATGAAACGGATTTACCAATCCGTAAAGTGGCCATGGTGCATACGGATCAATTGATCCGGAAAGCCTTGTTTTGGTCCGAAATGGATTATTGAATCCGTAAGATGGTATGGTAAAAACGGATCCGTTGATCCGTGAAATGCCTTTATTGTAGGAAACGAATTTATTAATCCGTATTATGTTTGGGGAGAGGCTACGGATCATGTAATCCGGCACCCATAATGCATATATGCTTTCCTGGTATTAAAAGCATAGTCTTGGTAGAATTGTTATATGCTAATCGATACAGTGACAGTTATGCAGATGCTCACAAGGTAACTATCTCATTATTATATAGAATTGTTATATGCTTTCCTGGTA
>PYAF01000404.1:265807-326608 GCA_007407185.1 Glycine tomentella
AAGGAACTCACATGGATGCTGGAAAACGGTGTCTTCCATCACCGGCACGTGGGGAAGTACCCATTTTTCCTCTCTTATAACAACTTTTCACTTTTCAGCGACAGGGGCATGCAACATCGGATCAAAACCAAAAGATTATATATATATATATATATATATATATATATATATATATATATATATATATATATAAGTAAAAACATAGTTCAAATGACTATATTATGGACAAAATAAATTAGAACTAGGAAATCATCTATCATCTATGTCAAGATATGCAGCGTGTAGATTTTCACAACCTCAAAACCACAATCCTCAGAGAATTTGATTGGTAGATAAAGAAAAGTTATTATTATAAAAAAATGAGAGTGAGAGCTAGATGGAGAAGAGGTTGAGATATCTAGAAATAAAAGTAGACACTCCATTTTAGAGGCTTGTCTAGAACAAAGATGAAGAGATGGAAGGGACACATTATAAAATAGTTGGGGAGTTTGAGTCAATGTATACAGCCTGATAGAGTAACTTCCTTGAGAATTTTTATTTTTTCTTCTTTCGGTTTCATTTTACTTTTGGGTAGTCACTAACTCTGCCCCATCTTTCAATATATCTTTCTAGTTCCTAGTTTTTCTTCTATTTTTAGCCATTTTCCACTTTGGTGTTGGGGTGAAAACCGTCCCACTTGTATTCTCGTTCCAGCTTATGTAAAACAATTATTCAATTATTGATTTGCACTTGATGGCAAGCCACTATAATAATTAATACAAAGAGGACGTGATGTATGTACATATTATGCAGTGCACTTCTAGGTCTTATCCAAAAAAATTGCAGTACACTTCAACTTTGCACTTTTAGTAGTTAGGGAAGTCAATTAGTTAGGCAAAGTATCTATGGTACGTATTAGCAATGACTTAATTTTAAGATCTAACAAATTTTAATTATTAAAAAATGTATTCAAAATAGTATATTACGTTATGTTTCCTGAAATTTTTCTTATGATTATTGATTCATAACAAATCATAATACATTATAATACAAACTCCCAACAACTAAGTACTTTAGAGTTTGATATTTTGTTTAAAGTTTAAAGGACATATCCAACAAGTTAAATTTTAAAGACATTCAGAGACAAAATATTATCTTGGATTATCTTTCATAGATATTATATGTTTACTTATGCAAAAAATTAAAAATTGCACAATTTTTCTAATATGTTATATCTTTTTCTTTTGAACTAAAAAGAATATTAATGAAGAAAGTCGTTGAAGTATTAGTCAAAGAAATAAAAATAAAAAACGAATTCATACTTTTTTAATTAATTCGTTTAATTCGAATTATTTAATAAAAATATACTAAATAATTTTAATTAAGTATTTTTATACACTCGTTATCAAAACATGAAAATAGAAATATAATAAATCGTGTAATTGAATTGTTACTTATCCTTAATAGAGATTAGATGTTATTTAATGATTGAACAAGGTAATATATTAAAAAATTCTATAAATCAAATTCTAAAGAAAGTATATTTAATTAACTCAATAATTGACTTGTGCCAATTGACAAACAAAGAAAAGGGTTAGGTGGATTATGAAGGTCCCTAATGTGCTGCGATATGCATTATTTACAGATTTAGCACTTCAATACGCGTGTAGAGATGAAATTAACGATGAAAGGGAAAGATCGATGTGCATATAGTTTACCCATGGTTTTGTACTTTTGTTGCCACATGTTTTTTCCATTGCCACTGGTTTCATATAAATGCGTATACGTACTGGGTACAGCTTAATCAATTAATGTTCCCATTAATTTTTCTAACTCTTAGTCCCTTTGAAAACGTAGCCTCTCATCCATAACATATTCATGTCTATACCATTCCGTCAAGTCACTTTTTTTGGATAGTATATATTTATTGGAATTGTACGTGGAGACGGTTTTAAATGTTTCTCAATATGATAGTAGACATTAACATACTCATCATGTTTGTCCTTCTCTCTCTTTCTATTTGTGTGGATAATAAAATCTTAAAATACAATAAAATATACAAATAAAACAGAGAACAGACCGGGCCAAAATACTGAACCTTAGCTAGCTAGCCAGCACACCACATGCAATGAGAGGCACCAAATTTTGTGGACTCTATGTAATAAAAACAAATTAAATTAGAGGATGGCTAGATTCCCAGTTTTATTTCTTCTATATATTTATGTGCTAGGTTGTTGTTTTCTTACATGAACACACGTAATTCCTAGGATCAGAAAGCTACAACTACTTGACAACTTACTATAATAACCCATGTCACAAATTGGCTGTCTATGTATTCATAATTGCTGCTACTACATGACTAGGATTGCTGTAGTGACACTCTCTCAAACTTGGAATGAATAAGACTCGCTAATATTAGCTTGTTTGCCATGGACACAAGTAAGATTAAAAAATTTAATATTGATTTAATTTAAACTATATACACATTTCAATCTAAATTAACTAAAATTTAATTTAAGATGAATATATATCCCTTCTTATGCGCTTCACTAGCTTAACTCATTTTAAAGGGAAACAACTATATATACTGTTTTTTTGGTGTATATATATATATATATATATATATTTACGCAACATTTTACACCGTACAAATTATGTTTGATCAATTAAAGCTATGAGAGAGAGGTGAAGAATCTAATCTTATAAATATCATGTTTTGAATGGGAGTTGTGACCCAACTCACATAATGGATTATCTTGACGGAAAGTGCCTCAGCTTCAATCTACATGCGTTGCACGTTGATTGAAGTCGATGTTCGAATGCAGATGTTTAAGATAAATACGTACGCAGTAGATTATACATTCATCGAGAGGAAAGTTACCATTGTCCTCAAGAAGCCTTCAGCCCTGTCTTAGAGAATCTAACCCATCTCCAACTTCTATAAATAGTTAACTATCACTAATGTTAATGTATCATGTAAGCATTTAATATAAATCCTCCATCACTTTGGTGAAATTCTTTTTATTTTTAGGGAATAAACTCAGTTCTTTCATTGATAATTTGATTCTCAATATAAAAGAAAATGTAATAAAAAATCCGATTGCTAGCATAAAATTGTGTCACCCTAACTAAAAAATGAACAACACAATTTGTTTACCTCCTAGTATCAATAGGTAAAATTCTTGTTTGAATCTACCCACTCATTCATTCTCCATGACTTAGCTAGTCACATTGGAGTTTGATCGAACTCAAAACCTCATACCTTGGTCCATTTGAAACACACTAGAGTTAACATTCATCAAGAACAATTCTAGACCAGCAATCAACCTTTAATATATATGTAGTCTCCAGTCCATCTGAAATTCATAATTGTGGTCCATCACAAACAAATCAAATAATATTTTTCAAAATTATCATTACAAGATTTATTTATTTTTTGAGAATACAATATTTTTTTATAAGAATATTTGTTATTAATAATTCATATTGGTACTAGAAGAATCTTTTCACAACTAAATCATCACTAATATATTTGTATTAGTAACGTGATTTTTAAATGTCACTGAAATTATTTTAGTTTGACGAATGTCCCTAATATTTACATATAATAATTACAAAAATAGTTTGTCACCAATAAATAATGATTATTTTTATGTTATTAATAATTTTTTAAAATAAAAACAATTTCAAGTTTTAACTATGAGCCACTTGATTTGTTTTTTTATTATACATCTATATCTAATTGATAACACCTTTTTAAGCCATTCATCCTAGTTAATTAACATATTGTATGATAGAAAACTAGTTTCTTAATTATTTAAGAATACACTTTTCAAGTCACTTATCTTATTTGAGTTTACATGTTACATGACTAAGAAATCGAACTTGGATCTAGTGTTTTCTGAATAAAATGCTACTCTACTTATAATATTTGGTTGATGGAATTATTTATCTACAATATAAGATTTCATTGACAATATGTATGTGTTAGCCATTTATACATAATATATTTTATGTATATTTTGCAGTTGAATCTTAGGAGGAAGAAATGGTGTCGCATTTTAAAGTAAGAAAAACTTGTAAATTAGAAAATGATTATTTATTATTTTGGTGCTTAATAATTGTAACAATTTTTCTTTTTATTTCATATAGTTTAAGACATTCAGTTTTAATTACTATAGTTATACTTTTTTTATCATTTTAATCCTTACTATGCATGTAAAATCGTGTAATGCAATACTTACGTCTAGATCTTTAAAAATCATTATAAAACTAAAACTAATGGTATAAAACCATAAAAATCAAAACAAGTGCATTCGTCCCAGATTCAACCCAGTAGAAGTTTTACATCACCGGTTTTAGATTTATAGCGGCTTTAAAAAATCTGAATTAACGAAGTTTGATAACAAGAACTAAAAGGGTTAAAGGAATAAAATAATGTTGTTATATTTTACTGGTAAAACAAATAACATCTTAAAATAGGATAAGATAACTATCAATCCTATTTTATAATATTTTAAACATCAAACTGAACACTGAACTCTTAATGTAGAAGATAATTGTATTTAAATTTTAACTTAATAAGCAACTATAAATTGTCAATATAAAACTTATATATCAATTAAAAATTGTTTGTATAACTTTTAATTAATTATTAGAAAAGCTAATAAACTTGTCATTGATGATTAGATGCCATTGTAAAGAACTTTTAAACCGACAATATCTGACTTTTTTCCACCAACATCATTTTAAAGAAGACAATTAAAAATTATCAATATAATAATTTTAGTCCCAATTTGTAAAAACATTTTCAATTGAAATTTTACATACAGGTTTTTTTTTTTTTTAAATCTAGTTTACTGGCTATAACACTGATGTGAACGATGTTAAATATGATTTTACATATGCTTGAAGTTAAAGGGGAAAAAAAGGAATAGAAAATTTTATTCTCAAGGATCAAATTGAAAGTAAACATTTCATATAAGGAATAGAAAATATAATTGAAGTTAAAGGAAAAAAAAAAAAAAAAAAAAAGGTTCTGTGTGCAGCACAGCAGAGAGAAGGAATCATGTAATCTTCCCTTTCCAATGTTATCCACATCGATCATTAAAAGTTGCACGTTTTATATTTAAAAACACGAAAATATATAACTTGTGTCTCTCAACATTTCTAAGTTCGAAAAGGAAATTACTCCTAGGCTGCCTTAGAGAACCCAATTCAAGGAGATTCTTAAATCAGAAATATATGAAACTCGTAAGCTAATAAGTTACATGGTAAACATAACATGAATTGTGATATTTTTTAGCATACCCCTTCTTACCTACATCTCCAATACCTTTGAAGCAGAAAAAAAAAATAGAAGAAAATATGAAACGAAGAAGGATATTCTTTTATTCAGCAAGAGGATCCTCCAGTGGATTACAAGCACTTTTTGCTCATCACAAAATACTAAAATTTTAAAATCCACGTAAGAAGTGCTCTTATTTTATGTCACTAGCGTAAGTGAGAATAAAAAAAAAATACTTGTGATGATGATCACCGAATTCATCATAAAATTGCGACCAAAATTGGGTGCATCTGCTCCCCTAGCAACAATTTACACTCATGTTAGATAATTGACTTGACAAACCAGATCCACCACCATCCAAATCCCTTTTCTTTGGCTTCAGTAATGGAGGTACCCAGTTACCAATAATATCAGCATCAGCGTGTTCATGATCATCATCACCAATAACATCATGGTTAGGCTCTTTACGACTCACAGAGAGCCACTTGGCTTGCATGTATGAAGCGGTTCTCCATGGTGGCACGTGGAGACCCTTCTCTCTTAGGCACTGTTTGGCAGCAGAACATAGCAGGGAAATTATCTTGCACAGTTTGTTCTCAGTTCCAACAAAAATCACTGGGACCGAATCTGTCAATTCCTTGTAGTTTTGTGTTGGCCTCGCAACTTCAAATTGGGACCTAAAGTCTATATCTACTATCAGCCTCGTAGGTTTACCATAATTCTGATCATCCTCTATTATCACTTCAATATACTCGTACTCACCTGTTAATAATGTTTACCCAAACAAAAAAGCTCAATTTCACTTCATAGTACCTAGTGCACCACATTAATTTTGACATCAAAGGACAATTTCAAAATTTTAACATAAGATCCACACCAAAAGGACCATCATGTCTAATTCAAATTTTGGTATCTCCTTAGTAGCATACAAGCCAAATAATCCAAAAATTGAATTAGAGGTTGAGAAAAGGCAGAGAAATAAAGACCCACCAGCAGGACAACCCAAAGAGGTGGCCCAAGAGGTGTGGCATACAGAAGCATTAAGTCCATCCTTTTTAATCCTCATAACAAGCCATTTACTGAGACTTGTTTTAGTCTTCTCCGCACCCTTTCTACCTCTCATATGCTTCAATACACACTTCAATACCTTAGCCTCACATCCTGTATCACCCTCACTCCTTAGAACATCCTGAAAACATAGGGGGAAAAAACACATAAGAGACAACCTTAAACCAAGACAAAACATTGAATTCATTGAACAGCTAGTACCTGTAGAATAAAATATTGGGTTCGGTGGTTTAAGGTGTGGCAATTTGAGGAAGTGGAACTTGTGGGGGATGTTGATTCGGATTCTATAAAATCTTGCACCATTTGTACTAACTCGTCTTCCTCTAAACTTGCCATCTCTGTTTTTCTCTTGTCTAGTCAAAGACAAAGAGAAGAAGAAGAATAGAGCGTAGTGGAAATTCGTGTGAGGTTGCGTATTTATTATATATAAAAATAAAGAGGTAAGGCGGTGGAAACAGCACCCGTGTAGTGACAGATCATAGATATATGAGGCCCAGTACTGATAATGTAAATCTATTAAACAAAATAAAATAAAAAGAACCAAAAAGAAAGAAAAAAAAGTTGATAGATAGAGAGGTTAAAAATGTCGCGAAGGTATACTATCGTAATGAATATCCTTATCTTAATTCGTTGGTTTTAATAACCATGAAAATGACACAACTAACTAAGTGTTTTCAATGTGTTCTACTACTTACTCTCAAGGTTTCCAATCCAGTGATTAGATGATGGTTAACTCTCCTGCTAATGCAATATATGCACGCAGATTCGCTATCCGAAAGTCATTATAATATCGATTAGTTCGAGTGAAGATAATAAATTTAATTAAGGGAATAAAATCTATTGAACCTTTTTTTTCTTAGTATTAATTAGACTTTGAACTTAGACTTTAACTAGAATTTTTGTTTCAAGGAAACTTAGTCCGCGCCACTTCAACCATTTTGATTGGTTCCATATGGTTTACCGACGACTTCCAGTATTTCAAACATTTATCAAGATAATATAATTAATATAACAACGTTATCATATACTCATCCTATTCGTACCAAATATATGTTTATCCTTAATTTTATCATTCTGCTCTTCACGGTCTGCAAAATGATGGTGAGGTAAAAATAGGAATAATTGCGATTGGGTTGGTATCCATTTTTAGGTAAAATATAAATATTTTTATTGTTTGCTTTGGATTAATTTGAATATAATGCTGTTATAAATGATTTTAATATAATATTAAATCTGATTTTTTTTCAATTTAAATTGTATCGATTATTTAGTTTTTGTTGTTCTTAAGAATATTAAATAATAAATCAGATATACAAGAAGTTACATGGTATTTTTCTAAATTTTATTTTAAAACTCTCCCAGTCTAATTACTTCAATTAATTTTATTTTTTAACCTTTTATTTATTACATGTTAATATTTATTAACGGTTCATATGTCCAAATGTTAATTTTAAATTTTTATTGTTATGACTAAATTTTTAAATAAATGGTGATTAAAAGCACAATAAATTTTAATAAACTAGAAAAATATTATTTCATTATATATATTGATCCTAAACTGAAAAGGTGAAAATACATACATATAATATTATAAATTATTATTTTTCACTTACTTTTTTTAATTTTATCATCTATTTTACTTATAAAGAGAAATTTTACCATCTATTAATCTTACAGTTTTCCATTTTCTGACATAACTTCTGCTTGGCTTTTCACACTTTGCTTCTTATTCCGTCATACTTCTCATTTCTGAACTGGGCCGCTTATCTCTGCTATTTCATCTGTGAATTCCTTCTCTTCATCGTCTCTTGGCTAGGGCCTGTTTTGTTTCTCATTGGGCTCCATTTCTTTTCTTTTAAATCCGCCCACTTTGTCTTGTATTTCACTTGTTGAGGTATAAAAAAAAAAAAAAAAAGTACCACTCGTTGCAACAGAAACAAAAATTATATGCCAATACTATGTTTTGTTGCATGAAAATAAAGTATAGCAAAAAAAATACAAATAAAAAAATCTTCTTGTTCGATTGAAGAAAAAGGAAAAAGAGAGATGATATCTAAAAACAAAAAAAAATTGTTATCTTTTTTTTTTCTTTTTAATTTCAATTTTAAACTTTTCCCTCTTTCACTTTTTTTTTTCATCCAACCAAACTTAGCATAAGAGTAAGACACTAAAGTTTTCGTATATTAATATAATTACTAAGTTTATATTGATAATAAGATGTATCATATTAATGATGATTAATATATATTATGAATGCATTATATTATCAGTATAATGTATTTCAGTGATAGTGTAAACTTATAATGTCCATACCATGGGTGTTTTTAGAAATCCATTTAGAGACTTATAAATAAAAGAAATCTCATTATCCAAAGCAACAAACATAAAAGAATGGTAAGAGATGAATTAGTGCATGTTTTCATTGAAGTTAAAAATATTATGCATATTTTAATATAAATCTAATAAATAAAAGTAAAAAAAAAAATTACGTATCTCATTGTTCGGAAGCTCCACGTTATGCATAGGTAAGGAGAGGGATATTGTACGCAGCCTTATCCTTGTATATGCAAAGAGGCTGCTTCCGAATTCGAATCTATGACCAACAAGTCACAAAAAACTTATAAATGAAAGTAAGATGAAAATAAAAACAAAAATTCTAATCCTTTGATAAAATTACTTCTGTCTCAAAAGTAATTTTTTTTACCTTAAACCATTAGTTGAACTTAACTGAGTTCCAAACACACTAGTTAATTTTGGTTAAATAAAAACTTTATCATTTTAACAATTAACATTTTTCATTAGTATGACATTTTTTTAAGTAAGAACTAAAGTCTTTACTATATACTTTCACCATTAGACACCACATACTCTAATAATCTAAATGCTCCAATCACTTAGAAATTTAGTACATAGCGCATTAAATAAAATAAAAAAAAGGCCATAAGAGCTTTGAAAGTATTAAATACTTTTAAAATGCTTGAAAATTATTAAAAGGATATAAAACTTTGAAAAATTATGAAGATTCAGTAAACAGATATAGAAGTATCGAAAATAGAAACTTTGAAATGTAGTCTAGATAAATATCCTTTAATTTATGAAGCTTTGAAAAGTCATCAAAAGAAAGAAAAAAATTCCCTCTCTCTGAGTAGAAAGTGCTCCATCCAAATTGCGAATTATGGCCACATTTAATGATGGAGATCCTATGCTATGAAGTATCAACGTGTATCATAAAAAGTCACATTTTGTTGTATTATTTCCATCACAATAATGCCACCTCCTGCAGTCTCCCCATCCCCATCCAGGCTATTATTTCCAAATTAAAATGCCACTAGCTTCAGTGCTTCACATGGAAAATCAATTAATATCTCCATAAGTTAATAGTTCCAACCACCAAGCATACAATTGGGCTGATGCGATTTCTATCGAGTACATCCAACCTTACGAAGTAGTAGTAATAATAGTTCTTTCTTGATATGCATCCCTGGCTAAGCTCGATTCAAGATGAACTTCTATGGGCTATATCCAAATGATCCACGCTACCGATAATATTATCCCCTGTATCTTAAACAAGATTGGACAAAATGCAACTCGTGGAGAATTGGAGGCCTAACAAAATATTAGATATTAAAAGAAGCAACTAAACATGTATCTCACAAATTTTACAGTTCCGCTTATTAAATGCTAGTACCTTGGTTGCACGAAATTGAGACAGAGTGTTTGTTTTAGATTCTTTTGGCTCAAGACTTTGGCATGTGACAATGAGACAGCACACGGAGTTGCTTTGTTGATAGTGATAGTAGGGGTGTGCATCGGCGGTTTCGACCGGGTTCAGGTCCAATAAGCTCAAACCATTGTAAACCTGAGTATTAGAAATGAAGTCTCGGATATGCGGATTACTCGGGTGGGTTATATCAGGTATGATTTCTTATCTTTGTTCTCTTAACATCTATCTTCATCCCAAAATTAGTTTGCAAAGGAATCATTCTAGATATTGCAATCATTCTAGATATTACAAAGAAGAACACTGAACTCGAAGAGAACATGGAACTTGTGGGGAGACTGGAAAAGACTTGGCAAAAGAACTAAGAAATGTGGGAAATAAGTTTGGATATCTTGGAAAAAAGAATAAAGAAATGTCACACTTTCTTTATACGTTGGGTTGGGTAGCTTTTGAGTACTTGAGGTTTTTTTTGTTGTTGAAATTAGGGATGGGTGGATTAGATCTTTAAGAATTCATTTCATATCTAATTCATATTTATTTAAATGAACTAGATCTTAAATTTATATTTATATTTTTTTTTAAACAATATAGATTCAAAATTCAATTTATTTAAGTAGATATGAATTTAGTCATATATAATTTATATCCACTTAAATGTTATAATTTTTTTTTTTTTACAAATTTTAGTAATTAAATATTAAAAAGTGAAAACTTATTACCTGTCTATTTGAGAGTTATTTTCAACTGATATTGGTCAAAACTATTTTTGATCGATCATGGTTAGGGTATTTTTGACTTACCTCAACCAGGACAATTTCGACAAACACCAATCCAAAAAATTTAAACTGACATCAACTATGACTATTTTTTTCCTGACATCAGTCGGTGCATTTTTGGTCGACATAGGTCAAAGATGTTTTTGGTTGATCTTAGGTAGGATTACTTTTTGGTTAAGTCGGCTAGGGTTTTTAGCCAATGTTGGTTGGTAATATTTTTTAGCCGACATCGATTAGGGGGTTTTCGATCAACATCGACCTGACTAGTTTTTGGTCGACGTTAGTTAGGATTTTTGTAGCGAACATTTGTAATATTTTTTTTGGCCAATGTCGGTCATTGATATTTTTTGCCAACATTCGTCATGACTATTTTATGGTCGGCATTGGCTAGGTTTTTTTTGTTGATGCTGGTTGAAACTATATTTTTGTTGGCATGAGCTATGATTTGTTGGCCAACATTGACCATGACTACTTCTTTTGGTCAGCGTTGGCTAGGGATATTTTTTGTTGACATCAATTAGAGTTTTTTATTAACGTCAATTGGAGGAATATTTTGGCCGACGTCAGCTAGGTTTTTTTGGCTTGTGTCGGTCGATGATGTTTTTCAGCCGATGTCGGCCAAAAAATAGTCTCGTCTGACGTCGACCAAAAAAATCCTAGCTGATGTCGAGCGAAAAACCTATCTGACGTCGATCAAAAAATAATCTCAACAGACATTAGCAAAAAAATCCTAGCTGACATCGAACAAAAAATAGTCTTGACACATGTTGGCCAAAAAGACTTTGGACGACATCGGCCAAAAAATGGTCTAGACCAATGTTGGCTGGAAAAACTCTTACCAATATTTAATCGAAAAATAGTCTCAACCGATGATGGCTTAAAAAAATCATCAATTGACGTCGACCAAAATGACTCTAGACGACATCGACTGAAAAAATTCCTAACGAAATTGGCCAAAAAAATCTAGCTGTTATTGTCAAAAAAATTGTATTGAATTTAAAAATTAAAACAAATATCCAATCCATATCCAATTAATTGGATTGAATTTAAAATCCAAAAATTGGATTTGGATATCAAACTAGTCAATTTAAATAGATTTAAAGTGAATTAAATAGGATTGATTTTATAAATTTGGAATTTTTTGCACAATTCTAGTTAAGATTGTTAATGCTAGTTAGAAATTGCTTGATTATGAATTTATTTCTTTAATTCTAATTATGAGTTTATGGCAGTAATTAGAAAAGAACGATGTTTATTTTTTGAATATTAATTACTATAACAATTTCAATGGAGTAATTTTGTTATACGGACAAACATTTATCTTTATCTGCTCAACAGAATTATTTTAAGTACCACTATATTTTTTAGAACCACTGTATTTTTAGTAACGTAAAGTTAATCATATTTTTATACTATTTTATAATGTAAAGTAAAAGTTATAATCAGAAAAAGCAAGTGCTCATTTATCGGAAGAGACTCTCTTTTAGGAATCTAATGCGAGAAACACATCGATCAATACAAATAGGTTGTATGTAACATGACTACTAATCAGAAACATCACCGCTGTTTATGCATGGAATTTTCTCTTTGCAATACTTCTATGTAGCACGGATACACGGAAAAAAAATTCAACATATCGGACACCCGTTCGATACGTGTACGCAAAAAATATGGCCTTTTACGTATCAGAATTTGAAAAGGTATTTTTATAAATTAAAAAAAAAAAATTGTCCAGCTTACCTCTTCGATTTGTGTTCTACTTCCTCCATTTTGTGCTTACCTAAAGAGTTTCAGAGTCTTCGACAACGGCGTTGCTCCTCCGCCGTCGCGATTGCTACTCCTACGCCGCGTTGTCGCTGCTCCTCTGTCGTCGCTGTTGCTGCTCTTCCGGCATCGCTATCGTTGCTCCTCCACCGCCACTTGTTGTCGTTCTTTCTTAGTGAGTTTCCAACTGATTGAAGAAGATGATGAGGGTGATGTGAAGAATAATGTAGTGGTGGTGAACATGTTGCAGAGACGCATATTTATGAAAGAAAGGGTAAGACATGGGGGTGGTGATGGTGTTGCTTTTCAATGCGATGGATAAGAATAAAAGAGAGAGAGAGAGAGAGTTCTTCCGTTTGCTTCTCCCAAGTGTCCATAGGCCTGGACTTAGTTGGGCCTTACCCTACTATATTGGTAATTACTTCCTGCACCTCCTTTTATTATATATGAAATACATTCTATATAAAAAATATTATTTAATACTAAGACGTATCGAAAACGTATTAAAATATTAGTATTTTTAAAGTAACGTATCAATGTCCCGTATCGGGAACGTATCAAAAATGTCATGTTGATATCGATGCTACGTAGCAATACTTTGATCGATTTCGGATTTCAACATAGACAAAATCTCATACCATATCCGACCAAAACAATCCACTAAAAATTGAACTTTTTCATCCGTTTTACCTGAAATCTATCCGCACCCACCTAATACTCTGTTTTTTTTTTTTTTTTTTTGGATACTTCGGTTTTAGTTCGAACCATTGGTCTTAGCTCAACCCTTAGTGATATTACTACTTATATAGATGCATTCAGCAAAAATATCAACATCTGGAGCATAGCTTCAACCCAAGTTCCAGAAAAGTCCATTTAAAAGCAAGGTTCCATTCCATGTATTGAGGAAAGCAAGAATAAAAAACAAACTCTTCCCATAACTAATTATTATACGCTAAAACAATGTTTAGTTGATACGACAATGTTAGGTCGTGAAGATGTTATCACCCATTTTAGTGAAAAATTAAAGAATAATCCTTAATATTTTGCAATGACAGTTATATCCATGTCAAACAACTACTTTTTTTAAAAAATGACTTGTGTCAATCATAAATGCATTGACCAACTGTCATGAAATTCTACCAATTTAATTAGAAGTTTCATGTTAGATTTCTGGATATGCTTACCTTAAACACTTAGAAGAGAAAAATTCTTGGAGAAAAAAAAAAAAAACAACAAATGTCATAAGCGCTTTAAAATAATTTTTATTGGTTAAGAAAATATAGTGTTTGTCTAATCAACCTCTCTTGGTCAATAAATGCCCATCTATTTCCTTGATAGCAAAAATAAAATAATAATTATTAATATTTTTTAAGTCCAAATCCAAACTCTCCATAGCCTCTCTTTTCCTCCTTTCTTCCTTTCCTAATAAATTAAACAATTAATGTAGTACTTGTACTTGGTAATTTGTGGTCCAACAACACCACCCTCCTTATAATAACACCCATTTTCTCTTCCTATCACCAAGCTCCACCATGAACCCGCCGGAATTTCCCTCCGCCGCCGGCGGGACATCATCGCCGCCAGGAAAGAAAGAGCTCCAGCTCCAAGGTACACGCCCGCCGCCTCTCAGAGTCAGCAAAGACTCCCACAAGATCCGCAAACCGCCGCTGCCCCCCACGGCGCACCAACCGGCGGCGCCACCGGAGCACCGGAAGCCGGTGATCATCTACGCTGTGTCTCCGAAAGTCCTCCACGTCCCCGCCGGCGACTTCTTGAACGTCGTCCAGCGCCTCACCGGACCCTCCTCCGGCGACGTGTCGCCGGCGGCGAGACTCGCGTCGATCGAGAGAACGAGCCCGTCGGAGAGGGAGAAAGTTCACAGCGAAGACAACGACGTGACGTTGATGTTAGAAGGAGTGGAAGTGGGTCAATTCCCCGGAATATTGTCGCCGGCGACGTTGCCTCCGATATCACCAGGGTTTTTCTCGGAACCGCAAACGACGTCATTTTGGAATGACTTGAGCCCGTTTTGGTCAACGAACAGCTTCGTGGCGAGTCCGTCGGGGTTACTTTCCGGCGCTGTGGTTTCTCCGCTGCCGTCGCCGGACATCTTTAATCTCTTCGGCTAATTTTAGTTTTCGTTTTTTTTTTTTTTTTTTTTTTTTTGCGTGTTTGATGATTAATGGGGAATGGCTTGAGGAAAAGGGTGACGGTGGAAAATTCAACGTTTCGCTGACTTTTATGCCATGAGTTTTGTAATGTGTAATGTGTATATTGTTATACCAGGAAAAGAAAAATCAATGAGGACTCTTGAATTCAAACTTCGCTGATTCACTGTTCTGTACTAAAATTAGCTGACTTTATTGGTCACAAAGTTTGAGTTTCTTTCCCAGTGTGTATCGTGGACTGGGGTTTAAGTTTTTATTTATTTTTATTAATTATTAAATACGGCTCACAAAAAGTTCTATTTTAGATTTTTCAAAATGGAGGTTGGAGGACTCTTATTCTACTTTTTTTAGACCAAGGAAGGATGTGACTTTCTTGACATACCATCTTGTGGTGCTTGTTTAGAAAATATTTTATCTCTCGAATATTCATTTTTTATAAAAGAAAAATAAACAAATATGTACTGGAACATCACTACAAGTACAATGCTATGGTCAAAATTCAAGGATATTAAAGGTTTACAAGAAAATATTGTTTTTTTGTTTATTAAAAAAAAACTGATTACATTAACTTGAAAAGTAATCATTGTTTAAATTGAGGGAAAATAGGAAGAATGGTGGATGGAGAAAAACAGTGAAAGGATTATATTGTTTTCTTCTCGTTTGGTTACAGAAAAAAAATAAATTAAAAATACATATAATAGAATTCAATTTTTTTCCTATCCTGATAACATCTATTGATTTAGTTACCTATCTATTATTATATATATGTCATCAAAGAATAGAATTTCTTTTTTTCCACATGTCTTTTCCTTCGGAAACAATTTTGTCCAATATATTGTCAGACATTTTCTCTATAATAATCTGAATTACATTCCAGAAAGGATTAGATTACAGCCAAAGTACACGTTCGTTTTGGACCAAGCTGAAAGGTACATTGCGAATGTAATACAAAATATGGGGGACAAAAATCGGAAGACGTGAATTTATGCAAACGGAGCAAAGTCCAGAAGTCAAAATATAATTTGCTTAAACCACAAAATGGTAACGTAAAATTAGGCCCAACCAGGTGGATGGAAACATCAAACGATAATTTAACTTGTTATATTTACAAATTTATGACTCAACAGCACCCTTGAAGTCCATCAAAACCACCAATCGCAAATAATGCACCTCACATATTTGGCATCCTCGGCTGGAAGATTGTATAGGAAAAGAAAAACACAAGAAGTAATCAATTGGTAACTAGACTACAAATATTTTCATGTTCTTGATACGGTAGAATTCCAGGTTGCCCCAATCAAAGTGCCAACTCTTTCTCCTTTAATAGCTTTCTCAATGTTACCAGGTTTGTTAAGATTGAAGACAACAACTGCACCATAAAGGAAGGGCAGGGTAAGGAGACATTTAAACTAATAACAATTAGAAAATATATATAAAAAAAAGTGCATATAAATGTTTGTCTGCGTGACTTACCTGGAATATTATTTTCTTGGCATAAAGTTATGGCAGTCATGTCCATCACTGACAGATCTTTGGAAGTTACCTCCTGATAGGTTAGTGTCTCATGAAGACGTGCTTGTGGATTACGCTTTGGGTCCTCATCAAAAACTCCATCAACGTTTGTTGCTTTGAGTACAACCTCGGCATTAACTGAATAAATGACGGAATAAAGTTAAGTAGAGACACTAGAAAAGTTCACCTTGTAAACTGAAGTGAAAACAAATTTAGCAAAAACAGAGAAATTTATTTCGAAAATCTACATCCTTTGCCAAGAAATTAGAGTGAAAACATTATAAAAAAATCATCAAAGATAAACAGATAGAGCTTAGTGTGGTATGCTTCTTCTAGATCACATCAATAAAAATGTAACTTACTTTCTGCACATCGGAGTGCTGCAGCAGTGTCTGTGGTAAAGAATGGATTTCCAGTTCCAGCAGCAAAAATGACAACCCTTCCTTTTTCCAAATGCCTCACTGCCCTTCTGCGAATATATGGTTCTGCAACCTCAGACATACGAAATGCGGTCTGCACCCGAGTAGGAATGCCAATACTCTCCATTGTTGCTTGAAGAAATATAGCATTCATAACAGTGGCCAACATCCTAGAGGATAAATTAAACAAAATTAGTAAAAAGCAACTACTTCCCTCATGCATTTTGAGCAACTCAAAGTATAGGGGATCATAATAAATTGGAAATGTAAGTGAACAACCAGCACGTCATCAGTGATGTGACTTAATCTACAAGATAGAATTAAGACTTTTGTAAACATGCTAAAGAGTTCTGACAGAAGATCTAAGGTAGGTGCCTAAGACTAAGAGAGATTAAGGGAATCACCCAATATAATCAGCAGATGAGCGGTCTAGTCCGCCACTTCCAGCCCAGGAGGATCCACGGAAGATGTTACCCCCACCAACTACCAGTGCAACCTGAACATCAGCCTAATTGTTTAAACCAAAGTCTGAAAACCAGTAAAAAGCTTTGAATAACTTCAGGTCAAATGTTCTAACTTGCAGTGATATCATAAAGTCTCCCAATGTTACTGCCAAATACAAAAACAGATCCGTGTACCACTTCTCCTAAAGATTAATTTGTAAAACACATCGGCAATGACAATTTCACAAAACTACTGTAAATTTCACAAATTCAATTAGTCAAATGATCTCAAACAACAGATGATGCAGCAGAAAAACTAGAACAAAAGAAACAAAAAAAGTATTAGAATAATAGAATCCATTGTAGTCACCTCAATGCCAAGGCGAGTCACTGCTGCCACCTCCCTTGCAATGGCCATGGTTATCTGTATCCAACCATAAAACAACAATTTCAGAAATGATGCCGAGAACAACACGATGTATCAAAATATTTCATTTCATTTCAATTATTATGTTTTCAGGAATTATGTATTGTCACTCTTCTCTAATTAACTTGTTTTCTCATTTCCCTAAAATGTCCCTTTAAGTAATTAAGCATAGCAAAGATCTATTGCCACTTATGTAAACTTGTAATTAACAATTAGAAAACTAATTTTAAATAATGAAGGCAGTAACGCACATTAAAATAGTAGAAAATGAGAGAATTTATTAAAAAAAGAAGAATTGAATAGAGAAATAGAGTGGGAAAGCAAAGCAGGGTGCGTAACTTAGGGTCAATGTTCTGAGAGTGGTCTCCGGCAAGTGCTTCTCCGCTAACTTTGAGCAAAACCCTTCGCCATTTAAATGATGGCTTGCTACTTTCGTTCATGGAGAGTCTCAAGTGAGACACGGACGGAATCTCTGACTTCCTGCCAACAAATTTTATTTATTTAAGCCATAACAAACAGTTATTATTATTATCGTCTTAGTTCCACAGAAGCATTTCTACAAACAGCTTGTTAGAAGAAGAAGAGAAATAAACCTGAAATTGGCGGGCTCAGGGGAAGAGCCCATTTCGGAATAAGAGGAGCGAAAGGCGAGACTGGTGGTGTGGGAGGTTGAATTGCTCAGTGTCAAATAAGGGAAGAGGGGCTTTGGAAGACATAGAGGCGAAGAAGAATGAAGAAAGGAAGAAGAGAAAGAGAAGAGAGGAGTTGAGAGTGCCATTGGAGAGTTTCAACTACCGAGGTTTTTCCTTTCCGTGCTCTGTCTTGGAATTACCGCTCAAGACAATAATTATAAGAAAAATTTACCCCTCCAAACTCCAAATATCTAGCGCGCACAATAAATCCGTATTGAATCATTGAAATGTCTCAATGGAAATTGGCTACCAAATAAAGAATACGAAATATCCTAACGGGATTATCCAAAACTAAAAACGAAACGTGGCTTTATGTACCATGCTTAACATGTAGACAAAAATAAACTGTTAAATCAGATCAAGTGAGGTGCTTAATTCACTTTTTTTTTTCTATAACTTCAAAATAATAAATAATAAAACCTATTTTTAATTAATATTTTATAAACAATTAATTATTATACTCAGATTCTATTATTTTTAAGCGGAGCAACTAAATGATAAAAATTCATCTCACTACTTTCAAAACATTCACCAGCTCATTTTCTTTTCATCAGCTCCATCTGACTCGCAACTTGCCACTAATAGGCAGACTCTGACTCCCTTCCAAACTTTTCAATATATATATTTATATTGCTAATGATTTAATTTTTTTGAAAGAATATAAAAAAGATAATTTGCAAATTTTAGTCATTAAAAGAGTATAAAGAAAGTAATCATTTATTATTATTATTATTATTATAGGCAATTTTATTTTAATGGGACATATTTTAAGTGACTATTTCTTCCATGAAAATTGATAGATATTTAGCCCGCGGCCTTAGCAAGTCAATAATAAGGTAAAGATAAACTTTATAAAGTAATAGAAACGCAAAATTGAATAAAATTTCAATTTCATTTTTAAATTTGTACCTGCTGTATAAATCATCTAATCACAATGTGAGAATGGGAAAAAAGAGATTAGGATTCTCGCGTGGTCTGTGGCCTGACTTCACCACATTGAACTAGAGACATATCACAAGTGTTAAGTGTAGAAAGTTCTAGAACATGTCAAGAACCTTGAGATTCAACATGGATTTAGCAATTATCATCATATAAGCTGTGGCAATGGCGAATATACCACGAGCTTCAAATTCCGTCTTCCCACATTTTGAGCCACTTATATTGAATTCTAAGGCCATAAAACACCGTCGTAAATTTTCCACCTTTAGCAAGCAAAGCCTTAATGGATAAGTGGCTAAAGTTCTCATACATGGAAGGCATCGTGGCTGAATAAACGATCCTAAAATAGAAGTTACATGGTTATTCAACACCAACATAACCATGACATTTACATGGTTATTCAATACCAACATAACCATGGCATTCTCTTTCTCTTAATTAAAGCCTAACGGGCAATCCAAAGTTGTGGAATGTCTTGATAGTTCCATCACAACCAGCTGCCACAATTGATAGTCCCCATGTTTCTGATACACTTCTGTCATGGCAATTATCTTTATGACATAACTGCTGGTCTTCTTTTGCAATAGGTAAATCCCAGCTAGGAAGTTTCTCCTCAGGCCAAGTCATAGAACCTCGACACGAGCCATCAGTGGCGAACCAATTACCAAGAGAAAAACGTTCGTGATCTCTAGTCTCAGGGCCAACCTCTAGCTGTTGGGTTGGCATTTCTGAAGAACGGTGGCAATAATTGCCACTAGAGTCCCTTTGATCTGCTTTCATGCCTGACCAAGGTATTGCAACAGTAACACCTTTAGAGAAAAAGTACTCACAGGAGCGTTTGGATTTCGTCTTTTTCGAAGAAGCATTTCCCATGTCCTCAAAGTTCCAAATATATACATGGGAGTCCTCTCCAACTGAGATTATATGTTTTCCACTTGATGTAAATGAACCAGACATCTGACTTCCTGACTTAGGAAGACCTGTTACAAGAAGTAAGACTAACTGGCTTAGAATTTTTAATGAAAACCAACCATTAAGCATACACAGTGGAAACAAATATAACCAGCATCATGATTATTTGAGGTACTTCCATTTTTATACGTAAGAATCTACAATATTAACGTGATTAGTCCTAAGGGACAAAAAGGAAAAAGAACTTCAACTACAAATTTATCAAAGTTGAGTAACTAAACCTTTCAAAAGTCTGCGGAAAGCTTCCCCTCCCCTTCCAACATAGTAAATTTGATAGATAGGCATTAAAATAGAGCCACTATACCTCCCAACATGGTAAAACAATTGCTTCGGCCTAAAGTCAGCCTATCAAATAAGCAGATCCTGATGCCACGCGAGGAAACTATAGCATAGGTTTAAAAAATTAACTGGATAAAACTAGAGTGAATTTTTGTAATAAAAAAAATCCCACCCATGTGGGGAAAGCTCAGTGTGTGGGTTTAATTTTTCAAAATTAATATATTAACTAATCAACCAATGATATTTCAAACTGTTTAAAGTGACAGCTATAAAAAATAAATTGAAACAGACATTAACAGAATTAAAGAGGCTGCTGACCTTTAAACTAACAAATATAAATCAACAAAACCTCGGGATACAACAAAGATTCATTATGCAGCTCATAAAAAATGTTACACCTAGGTAGTTACCAAAAGTTATTTCTTAAACATGACAAAACCTGCCATCATTCCAAGGTAACAAACAACAAAGTACTTGCTAACATAAAATCTTTTATTCATGCCAATTATATTTTTTCAATTAAGATGACAATTCACAACGTCAGAAATGATCACCATCCCAACAAAAGAGAATAGTTATTGGAAAATGCAAAACAAATATTGATAAGGTGAAGAACTATTGAAGCCTATCCTATTATTCTTCCAATAATGATTCAACACTAAGTGCTGTACCTTTGTATTTCTGAACAAGCTCAATGCCATCAAATATACAAATTTTAGAATCTTCTGATGTGATCATTATTCTCTGACTGTTTTTTTGGGAGAACTGCAAAGGAACAAGGATGTTATAATGTTAATAGATGAAGTACAAAGTATAGCACTTTAGTAGCAAAGAATCAATAGATTGAAACCTGAATGCCGGTAATCTTGTTGCCTGACACTTTCTTTTTTCCATGGACATCTATCTGTGCCTCAAGCTGGAAATATGTTCCTAAATCATTAGAAATCCAATTTAGACAGTCCTTTCTATTTTGTCCCTTTTATCCTTTGAAAAGAGAGTTCATGACTATAGTAATTGATATTTGTTAAACAATAGGTGCATACCAGAAGCAACATAAAAACAACAAGTGCCTATAACAGAACCAACTACAAATCCCTGCATATGTAAATAGTCAATGGTTCATCAATCTCATAGAAATGAATTTTGTCAAAATATGTAAGAAGACCCCAAGTCATGAAAAGATTCAGTCTAAAAATTCATGGCATACTTTCCCATCTTGCTGGTAACTTATAGCACTTATGACATCTCGTATATCTGCCCAGTCAATAACTCGCTCTTCACGTATCCCCCATATTCGAACCTTACCATCAATGGACCCACTAATGAAGTAATTTTCATCAACAGGGTTGAATTGAATGCATGTCACTGCTTTCATTAAAAAGTGAAGACACAATTATAAATTACATTCATGGGAAAAGATATTATAATGTTTCAAATTATGATTATGAACATAAACAAAGATGTGCTTTAAATTTTGTTAACTAATTAAACTATGGTTGAGAACAATATGCGTCAAAAGGCATGGTTCTGTTATACATACCATAGTCATTGTGATGGAAAACATTTAGACATTGATTACAACCAATTTGCCACAAGCAGACAGTCTTGTCCATGGAGGATGAAAGGAGAATCTGCAACAATATTTTTTTATCAGCTTCAAGGAAAATTAAAATTGCAAGCAGAACAAATTGAACATATTGCATGATTAGGGGGGAGAGGGGATAACAAACTTCTGCTAGTTAAACTCACATCTGAATTAGACCAAGCCAAATCCAAGACATCACTGGAATGACCAAAGAATTCTTGCAGTGGTGATTCCTCAATTTTAAAAATACTATTTGGAAGGAAAATGAAGGGTTGACTTGAGTGTTTCTTCCGAGGAGAAGAGTTGTCACATTCCACTTTACTATTAGAAGTACTGTCTGCTGTGGTGGAACAAATACTGGACTTATCCAGTGATGTAACACGCCATATGCGAACAACACCATCTTCACCTCCACTCGCTAAATACTGACCGCAGGGACTAAATTTCATTTTCCAGATTAGGCCTTTGTGTGCTCTAACCTCTTGTCCAAGGTATAGGCCACTGAACTCCAGCCACCTCTTTTTATTCTGCCTCACCTTTATTCTTCGAGTTTTATTTGTCCCTGCATTCAACTTGGACCTTTCATTTCCTTCACCACCTTTCCGGATGTTCACAAAGCGCTTCCACCAGTTTTTCATCTTTCTTTTACTCATATTAAAATCCTGAAATTCTTCTTGTGAATCAGCTTCTCTGGGTCTGTGATCCTCAGCTGTAGAAGAGAACTCAGGCACTTTCCCTTGAAAGTTTGCATCTGCTTCATCTTGGGAACACCCTTTCACTTCATCCAAATAGACTTTTTCTTCAGAAGCTGCTTTGCCTCCTGAGAGAATCAACTTCTCAGATACTACTTGATCAGTATGCAAAATGCAAGCATTTGAGATTGCCCCACTGCACTCCCTGATCCTCTCCAATCCCAAGCTGATGGATGAATCATCAAAGCTCATTTTCTCTTGTGAACAAACCTTGGAAGCAGCATCAGCTAAACCCAAACCCTGCAGAAAATGTTCCCTCCTCTCCTTCACACTAACAGGCTCCTTCACCCAAATTTCGTCATAGCCACACCTTTCAGAACCAAACTCTTCTTTGCCTAAAACAGAATCTTGAGCTGACAAACTATCCACTGAGTCAAAGAACACATCGATATCTTCATCAACATAGCCCAGCATATCTCACACTTAGTTTTGAAACAAACCACCTTCCACATGAAAATCCCACCTTCAAGATCTAACCTTTCTCCCAACTATCAATTCACTACTTCTCAAGACCTTAAATTGGGAAGTCCCAATCAAGGGACCGAATTTCTCCACCCAATTACAGTAGAATATTAAATGTCACAGATTAAAACTATGGCCTAGGTACAAGGAACCAACTAACCACCAACGAGTAAATGACAACAGTTTATTTGCAAGTTCAAAACCTCCCAACACAGAAAGAATACTAATTAACAATTCCACACACCCCAATAGTGTATATAGATCATAGAATATTCATATTATCAAATACAAAACAGAAACAAAGTCCAAGCTTAGTTCAAAGTGGAGACTATACCAGGATTACGTGTTATTGTCAAGTCAAACAATGCCGAAATTCAGCATGATCAACCCCCCCAAGCTACCATGGCCTTATCCACACCAAAAGCTAAAGAGAAAGCTCCTCAACCAAATATGGCTGCAAATGAACAACTGAAAATGCCTCGAGATCTGTATTTTGTGATATGAAGATTGCCAAAGCGCACGAGCGGCGATAGTGTTAGTAATGTCTACGCCTCTCCTTTCTTATCTTAATATCACACCTCGTAATCCCCGCCTATGATCTGTGACATTAGTGTAGTGTAACATTAAAGTCAGACACCGAAAAAAAAGCAAGATTTTTTAATAACCGTTTCCATTTAAAGAAAACAAATTTCGTGACTCCGAATGAGGACAAAGGTTGATTTGATTCTCAACTTTCTGCTGTGTTTTTCTGTGACTAGAAAAAGTGGCTTTGATTGGTAACTGGTTACTTACAACAAGTTAGAAGCTGTTTACATTACATTAGACAGAACTAGAGAAGGCTGAGAAAATGAAAGTGAAAACTCGAAAGTCGAAAGTTTTAGGCCAATTAGGTGGTCATAGGTGGCCACAATGGACCCTCATATAGGCTTTTCTTTCCTTGTTACTACAGCTAGCAGTCTAGCACTGTTGCTCTCTGCATAGCAGTTTGCACTTCAAAATTTTCTTTTCTCGGGTTGTGTGTGGTGTGGTATATTCTTGTATTGATTGAGGTTGCTATAGGTTTAGGTCTCCTATATGCCTACTTGGGTATGTTGTACGTTTTATTTTTACTATTCCCATGTAAAATGGGAGTCTGAAATAAAAGGAGGAGAAAGGAAAGGTGGTGTTGAGAAGGGAAGGGTTGTTTAGGCCTAATATGCTCACACCATGTCCATACCTTGTTGTTGGAGTCACATATAAAATTGACACTTTCTAATGCCCACAGCATTAAGTTCTTGGAAAGTCAATTCCTTTCTGAAAAAAGGAGCTTGTCATGACTCACATGAGTTGATTGAAAGGAGAGAGTGATCTTCGTGGAAGAGAGAAGATGGGTAGGTGGGGGTGGTGGCGGGGACCGGGGTGTACGGAAGAGTGTGTGAAGGAAATGAGAGAGAAGAGAGGGGGAAGCATGACATGTGTTTGAGGGAGGAAAAGAGAAAAAGGAGATGGTGATAAGATAGATCATAGTCTACATCATTATTAGCGCTTAGCATCCATCGAACGTTCCAAAACCTTCTCACTCCCTATCAAAAACATTTCTTCATTTCCCGTCATTTTTCTCTGGTTAATTCCATACTTCCATTGTTGTTGTTTTTTCTCTTTTAACAGAGGATCACATCATATCTCTTCGCCGATATTTATAGATTATCTTTTCTGCCAATAAAGGCTCATCTATTTCATGAGGAACGAACTTGTATTTGATAACAGAAAGAATTTGGATTTTCGATTATCATTAGGATTCTGAGAAATTTGTTAGTGAATAATCTCTACATGTTTATTGAATCTTAAGGTCATCTAACGAAATATAACTCATTTAATTTTTTTATTATAAGAAAAAGAATATTAATTTTTAAAAGTAAGTGTTGAAATTTATTTACAGTCTCTTTCTTTGGTATTACATCTTAGACCTTTTTTAAAAAATAAAAAAGAGATATGTGAATTTTTATTTAACATCCAATTAATCATTTTTCACAAAATTGACTTATCTTAAAAAAAATATCTATAATTATAATTTTATGCTTAAATCAAAGATTAAATCATAAATTTTAATTTTTTTATTGACCACCAGAGACTTTAATTAAGACATTTAAATATCAAATCACTTGTATTAACCCAGATATCTTAAACTTCTTTTAATATAAGATTGCAGAGGTTTTATTTTTTTTGAAATATGCACAGATTTAAAATTTAATATTTGATCACAGATTAAAGTTATATATTAATTATATCACAGATAGAGACTTCCTTTGTTTTGTACCCGCTTGCATAAGTGATGTCCTCTCAGGCTCTCACAGTTTAGCGTGATTTCCACTCAAATCCTCACTGCAAGGGAAAAAAGACAACTCAAATCAAATTATAAATCTGATTTGATATTTCGATAGACTTCTAGAATAAGGCCTATTTAGATAAATTTTTTCGGATAAATATTCATACAAAAATTAAAAGATAAAAAAATATCTTTTTAAAATTAAAACTAGGATAAAATATATTTGGATTCATATAAAATTTAAAAAATACTACTTTTATCCTTTTAAAAAATTCTGTATTAATTTAGTTATATAAAACTAAAATATATTTTTATTAGTCTTTATTGACAGTAATTTAAGGTGGTTCATAAACTTACATGTATAATTTGATTATTAATAAATTAAATAATTTGTGACAGTTAAAAATTTTAAAATAAATTATTTAATTTATAACAACTAAACATAGTCAAATATTGAAAGTTTTTGTTATTTTTGAGTGATTTTCTCACACTTTTTTGATAAAAATTGTGAGGAGATGAAAGCAAGACAAGATTTCGATTATGATATCTTTTAAATGTGCTTAAAAAAAGTAAAGAGAAAAGTAAAGAAATAAAATAATTAAATTCGTTAATCATGTCAGAAAATAAGCTAATAAAATATCCAGTGACAATCATAAAAAATATATTTTATTTTTACATAAATCAAATTAATTAATATAAAAAAATCAATAGGATAAAATTAATATTTTCAAATTTTACAGTCTTCTAACATATTTTACCCTTACAACTAATTTATGTATTTCACTTTTTAGGGAAATTTAATCTGTGGAACAGCAACTTTAATTAAAATTGAAATGAATATATTTTTTAAATCTAGAGGAAAAGTTTAATTTATTTGTTTTTATTTTATAAGTATTTATTATAAATAGGATAAAATTCGTAAAAAAAGTATAACAAAGATAAATAATAGAGAAATAAAAATTATTTGAATAGATACAAATAAGAAAGAAAGATGAAAAATAATAAATAAATAATAAAAAAAGCTTTTATATATATATATATATGTGTGTGTGTGCGCGCACTGAAAAATTATTAAACCCCAAAAATGAATACTCCAACAAACAAAATGATTGCATAAGAAAGCATCAACCGTGAAGAAAGTGTAGAGTTTCAGATTGAATAAGAAAAACATTGGATATTAACATAGAATAAACATATTATCTTCAGAGTCGATGTAAAAAAATAAAAGCCCATAATACATGAGTATAAACACAAATATATACAGTGTAAAAAATGATTTTTACACTACAATTTTTTATACAATCATTCAATTATAAATTATCATTTAATATTATCTTTATAAATTATCATTTAAAATTATCTTATATTTATACTGTCAATATGTAATCATTAAACTTTATATGTAATTACAGATTTGCAGTTGAATGTTTTTAATAACACAATAACCTGTATTACCTTAATTAAAAATTATAAGTATACTAAAAAAATACCTTAATTAATTATCATAATATATATTGGTAGATATCAATATTTAAGAGAGAAAACATAATAGTCTTATTTCAACCGGATTGCAATTTATTTTTATTTCATGAAATTCACACATTTTACACTTTAATTTTAAAATATATTTTTTATTTCTCTCCTCCAACCTAACCCACCTTTTGATCACACAAACACCCTCATCTACATTCAAGGCCACACAACCATCACTCGAATTCACCTGAAAAATTGCCAAAGTATTAGCAAGCACCGCCGTAACCGTATTGCAATTGTAGTCTTACCTTCAATCTTATTTATAAGAAATAAATTATACTATATTTTACACTACAATTTATTTTTTTATAAATAAGACCACAGGCAATATATATTTACAATTCATATCAAAATTGTTTAATTTTTAATTTAAATTGTGATTCTTTAGTGATTGATTAAAATTATTGGAAAAAAAAACGTTATATACATTTTTTCTTGATTATAATTATTTGGTTATCCTTATCATACATATTTTTTTATCATTATTAAATATTTATATTTTCAAAATCTGCACAAATGAATAAACCAAAAAATGTAAATAAAATAATTAAAAGATGAAATGATTAATATTAAGCTTTGTTGAATTATATATGTATGGAAAATATTTGTCACAAACGTATTCATCCTAAATCCAGTCCTATACATGCAAACCAAAATAAAAAACACTTAGTTTTATTTTTATTCTTTTATGATAATTAATGTATGATTGTAGTAAAAATAAACCTCAATCTCGTACTAATATTACGCTACTTTAGTGTGTACATAAGTGTCATATTTTTATAACCATCATATTAATAATTTTAATATTAATTTATTTCGGTAAATAAGTATCACATTAAATTATCTTCATAAATAAACGTTCATTTTAAATTTTAGTCCACCAAAATAGTATTAATTTTTTTGTAAATAATTTCCGTAATAAATTATTTTCATAAATAATATCCATTTTAAACTGATCTTCAACTAAATCTTAGAAACTGATGTCAATCAATAATTTAATAGAAATGTAAAATCAATAATTTAAAGGAGTAACAAATAATATGGAGAAGACGACACATTAGATTTGTAGGCTGAAATGCGCTAATTAATTGACATATGGAAGATGAAGATTCTAAAGGTAGTACTTGGTTGATATGTGACAAATAAAGACTCTTTGTAGGGATTACTTTGTATATAGTAAGCACTACGAATCATTGAACTCCTCCAGCGCTATTCTATGTTTTCCAAAAAAAGAAAGGAAATAAAAAACTCCTAAAGCAATAGAGGTTTTGAAAATGGCTCACCGTCAAAGTACATATAAATCAAATGCGTGCTTTGTATCAATTGGAAATGGTAGTTTTAATTAAACCAAGGAACTTGACTTTCCCATTGAAACTTTGCTGTGCTGCTGCTTTGTGCTGGCAAGACATCAAAGTTTGATTCAGCTTCAATTGTTGACAAGACATTGAAGTTTGACTCAGCTTTTGCCTGTGGGACTTGAAGCTTGTGACAAGCAATTTGAGTTTGAATATGCGCAAATGCAATTTCTGTACTGTTGATTTGTTCATATAATTTAGAGATAATCCCAGCACATCCATAAACAGGGTCTTGAATCCTACATTGTGCTTCAAAATACAAAGTATTTGCAGCTTGTTCACGTAAGTATGGTGGAATTTGCTGCAACATCAAAATTTACAAAGATTATTTAGTAACATAATGTTATTGACTTTGCATGACATATTCTAACTTTATATTGATAAAAAAAAAATCCATATTATTCAAACACATTGATATCAAGTATTAATATCTATTTTAAACACCTGAAGCATTCTTCCAACATTGCTGCCACCATAGACTCTGTGAACACAAGCAAATCTTTGAGGATTATTTGCAGGAAAATATGGAGAGAAAATGCAATCTGAAGGACATTTTCTTCTTTGATTCTTGCATGCTGCACACCTACCAGACTTCATGATATCAATTAAAAAAAATCAAAAGAAAATATTTGGCATCCAAGAAAGATTTCTTCTCTTCTATATTTTGCTCCTGTAATAGAGAGGATATCTTACATAAGATTTGATATTTTAGTTGCCAAGAGTATTTGTATTGTAGTAGGTTTATACTCATAGAAAAAATCTTAACGGCTACTTTTTCAATATTGCAATGCAAAAGGAAAATATTAAAATTAAGAGTCTAAAAAGAGAAAGGACCATCAATTAGGCTATATATATCACATGAAAATTAAACGAAACAAGTCATTTGTAACACATATATGTAGAAGCCAAGTAAACAAATAAAGAATTAAGTCCTTTCATCTGCGTCCCTAAAGATTTAAAATAAGAATAATATCAGGTTTCAAAATTTTAATTTTAAATTGTGTTTGACAACCAAAATATGTTTAATTTTTAGGTGTGTTCTTATTTTGAACTCTGAATTGATGCATAAAATTCAAATGCACTGAAAAATATGTTCAATTTTTAGGTCTCATTTTCGCTAAGATTTTACAATCCACGTGGACAAAGTCTAAAATCACGATATTTAACTACGTATGCAAAAGATATTTATCAAGAGTTTAATTCAATTAATTTAATCTAATGCATGAACTATTATAAATTTATGATATTTGTTTTTTATTTCTATGAATAAAAAAAGATAAATAATATACCTCTGTAAAAAAAACATATGATTTAAAATCTTCAAAAAAACAAATCTTTACTAAACAATCATCTATTTATTTTTGTATATATAGTATAGTGATATATACAGATTTTATGAACTTTTATATATTATTAATTTGATTTTAAAAAATACACTTTAGAAAGAAAGAAAATATTAAATAAGAGCGATACTAAGATACGTGAGATAATTGATATAATTAAAAACTTTCCCAATTTAATTAATTAGTCAATTGTTAGGTATGTGGCATTGCAATTTGACATTTGATTTTCCCTACTTGTTTGTCTTGGGTGGCACTCGCTCTATTATTCTGCCTTGCATAGTGCTTCTCCTATATCTTGAACAAAGCATTCAAAGGAAAACATTATGGCTGCGATTTCAGTTCCCAGATAACAGTGCTAGGTTCCAGAGTTTTCCCTGTCGTCCTTGCTTTATCCCCAAAAGAACAAAAAAAAAAAAAAAAACACACAAACAAACAGCTCAACAAAGAGATGGAGGGTGACACATTGCGGGTACGTGAAATTAATGGACCGAAACGTTTTAATAAAGAACTGAATGAAGAAGCTTTATAAACGTGTATTCATTCGTTTAATCAAGTACACAAATTAAACATGGAAGTTATTTATCTGTGGCCTCCAAACCTAAAACCATAACAACGCGATCGATGAAATAAAAAAAGAGGACCCCCACCCCTTCCATTACTGTGGAGTTTTTCCCTTTCCTCTTTATGAACATAAACAGAGAAAATATATCTAAACTTATACTATATCGTAGATTATTTTAAAGTTGTTGTTCATGTGATATATTTAACGTGTTACATCATTTATTGAATGATAATATAAACTATTTAAAAAATAAATTCATGAAAACTAATGATTTTTTTAAAATATGAAAACTTTCAAAAATTAAAAACATACTTGAACCTAAATGTTATTATATGATTAGATTCTCTCCTATATTAAGATATCTTGTCAGAGAGAAAAGATATCTAACGATGGCAACCATGACTGGTAATAAAATTCATTGTTTATATTTCTTTATCTTGTATTTTCTTCTCTAAATCAGGATGATGTCCCATTACTTGGAGATCAAATCCCCTCAGTATAATTGTTTTATGTCCTTATATCTTATAAAATGATAAAACTGACATAAGAGATCCAAATTACTATAAAATTGTAGTCAAGACATATGTGAAGCAGTGTCATAATTGGTGTCTTTATATATTTGTGTAGGAGGAAGTGAACAAGGGTAGCTTGTTCGTTTTTGTCACTTTGCTACAAATTATTGAGCTAACAAAATATTGAACGATGCAAGTAAACTTAAGAGGAAAATGTGAAAGGCACGGGGCCTGACAAGGTTGTGGCATCCAAATTGTTAAGAGACAAATCTCCGCTCAATCTTCTCTCGGTTTCCTCTCATTTGAAACCAAAAGGTGTGCGGTTCGGTTCACCAAATGTGAGTCTTTCAATTTGGGGGGTACAAGGTGGAAAGTTACTTGCAGAAAATAATCTATCGCCAAAGCAATTCTAGTAAATTAAGTAATAATAAAGGTTAATTCAAATGAAACATACTTGAACTGTTGAACATGTCTCCTTTTATGATCGACATTGAAGGGGTGGGAAATCATTATGCATTTAAGAGTATTGTCTACGTGAATGTTTGGGTGTGTGTGGAGTTTAAAATGGCTTTTCATAAGGATCAAGAGATTGTCTTTTTGTGTTGGTCGTTGGATCAGTGTGTTATTGTATAATGAACTCGAACTCAAACATGTTCATAATTTGCTTCTATTGACTACAACACATCAATGTCATTAGGTCGTTCTGCATTAGGAAATTAAACACTAATTATTTTGATGCGACTAAAGAAAATTCTTCTTAATAATTTTTTATAAGCCTTAATTAATTTTTAAGCATTTAACATAGTTTTTAAGCTTAATAAAAAATAATTATGACTTGGGATTTTTGGAGGTTGATCTTATCTGGTTAAATTGTAAAAAATACCTTCGTAAATTTTCTAATTCAACGGTGAATTTTGTTAAAAAGTGAAATAATTATGTCACTCACCAGTTAGCATTCATACTTTTGATCATATTTCTTCGGGTATCCATTATGTTATTTTAAATGAAGTGACATGACTTATTTTCTATAAAAAGTAATTAAAAATTGTCTTTAAATTAATTTCAGTTGTAAATTTATATTAAAATGCATATATTTTTTAATTAAAAAGTGTAAAATTTCTTATCTAAAATGAACTGGAGCTAAAATTGTTGGTAAGTAATGGTTTGTGTAAAGCATATAGTAATTATTTAAGGGACAGAGTAATGATTTAATTGCGTATTATCGTCAAATAGTCAAAATTTTCAATTTCGACAATAAGTGATTTACAAATTAGGTGATTTAGATATAGAGAATTGTGAAGTAAGTATTTTGGCTATCCTTGAATAATCATATTCAATGCAAAAGATTCAACTAAGACTTTTTTCTTCATTGAACCACTATCCAGGCTCATTTTCACCAATGATTAAACCGCAATAATATGAATAATGAATGTCATCGAAATATTAGTGATGGATGAAATTAATTAATAAAACATATTATATTTTGACTCTGCTTGATTTATAATATTGTCACTTAAAAGAGTATTTGTGAATAATTCTAAATAGTCTTACATTAATATATAACTATCTTAAACATTTATAAAAAGAATTATAAAGCTCATAATAATTTTATTCGATTTGAACAAAACTATTTTATATAAAGAATACATGTAATTTTTATATAAAAAAAAATTCTCGTACAACATTCTTTTACTTTCTTTGTATGATAAATATTAAGTAAAATCTCCTTGAGTTGTCCTGCATCGAGCTAATAATTTCTTGGCCAAGCTAATTTAGGTCAAAATGATTTCAAGCCTAAATTTTATTATCCCAACTCATGTTTTAAATTGGACTGATTAGGTTAGCCCATCAGAACTGGCGTATTTTGACACCAGATATGGATTCCTTACAGTTCAAAAATGAATTGCACCCGATACAATTAAGATCTAATGGCCTTCATTAGTAATACATCATTATTTATAAGAAAGATCCATGCAGTTTGAAAGGCAACTGCAGAGGATTTGAATTCTTTGGCACCCTTATTCACCAATAACCTTTTGCAACCCTAATATTTTCCAATCGCAATTCACAATTTAAGTAAGCAAAAATTATTAAAAACATACTCTTTTTTATTGATTGCCCAGGCCAAGCAACCCAATTTTGCCCTTTTAGTTGCGTGCTTTAGACCTTGGGGTATGCATTAACTGCAAATTGAAATAGCCAGGCCTTTACAACAATTATTCGGTTCCCAAAATGCAATAGTTTGAAGATAATTGCTTTATTCACCCCATTTTATGCGTGCTGCACCGCTATGAAAATAATAATGACGGACTTTGTTTATCTTGTTCTGCACCCTACTTGGTCCCAACCCTAGAACCTCATTGTTTGTCATTGTTTATCTTGCCTTGCACCCCAGCTCGTTCATAATAGTAGCCTGTTGCACTTGTGCCATATGTTCAACTACAAAACCCATTAGCCACCCCACAACTTCCGGTGAAGGCATCACAACCGCTGCCATTGAAACCACTTTGCCGTTGAAGGTAAGTGGTTGTGTGCAATGTTTTTTTCCAGCATCCATTTTGAGTTTGGCTTTTCGCAAAATCATAAAATTTTAATACACAGGTATTCCAGAAATGTATTCTAGATTGCTTGTTCCGTAATATGTCAAACATATATTCCTAAATAGGTTTTCTGAATAAATTTCCTGAATACCTGTATCATTCTGGATCAATGATTCTATAATGTGACGAAGAGTAATGTGGGAATATTAAAATATATGGGGTGTATCAAACAATAGCCTAGTTCGAAATGACTAAGCGTAAAAACTGAACTGGACCCGAAAATAAAGAGTAGTACAACACGAGTAAGATTCTGAAATAGTCTAAGCACTTAAAAAAAAAGTAGCTCAATGTATGGTACAGACAGTGGAATTTTTATTTTTTTTATTTTTTTACAGGAGGCATTGGATTTTTGTTATCCAATGGGGTGATTATTATTTCTACATTACAAAACAGAAAGAAGAAAAAAAAAAAAGGACAACTGACCCTAGTCCTTTAAATTTCCAATCTCTTAAAAATGCGCAAAACAAACAAAACATAAGAAGTATAACATTAATTGTGTTACATATTAATTCGTGAATAGTACAAAAAAAATTATTAGTCACGTGCATTCAGTGGCGGATCTAAGACCCTGAATCAGTGGGGGCAATTTATTTAAAAAATAAAAATTAATAATTATCATTATCATATGAGATAATTTGATTCAAACATGAAGAAAAGAGGTACAAAATATAAAGTTTTAAGATAAATATTTGCATTTTATTAAAATAAAATGGTATATTTACTTACTCTTACATGTGAACTGGTAAGGAGATTCAAATACATAAAATTAGAGGATGTAAAATATAAAATTATGGGATGTAAAATAATATTTTAAGACAAATACTTGTGATTTTATCGAAATGAGGGGTGCACCTGCCCACCCTGAATTCCATATAAGTCCGTCGGTGCGTGCATTGCTTAACGATTATTCGAATAGCCACGAACAAGTATTCTAAATTATTCCAAAATTAGTAATCTTTGTTATTCTAAATTACTTTGGGTATCAACGCTATGGATTATGGAAGCTCCATTGTTGTTGGAGCAACGAGTCACCACAGCACAGGAAAATTGCTTTCAAGAATTAGATAGAGGGAATGTAATGAAAATTGAAAAGCCGTATAGGAAGAAATAAAAACCCAAAAATCTAGATCTGAATTTTTGGCTAAGTGCATGCGTGCGGATCTTCAGGGAAGAATCAATAGGCATTCATAAGAATAGATATCAATAATTTTCAAAACTATAATTATAATCACTGTTTTGGTTACTAAAAGTCTATAAGTAAAAGGGATACATGGAGTGGCAGTTGTTCAGTTCAATAATTAGGGTGACTGAAGCGTGGGCATTGCAATTCACTCTAACGAACTTTGTATTACGGAAATGGTGAAATCCATTACTCATCTTCATCAAATACAAATTTACTATTTTTGTCATTGATAGCCACAATGATGGCTGTTTGGTATACTCTTTTCGACTTTTGAGAATCAAGCTTGAAATTGAAAATAGCATATAATGGTAATTACATGGTAATGAAGTGTCCAGCCTTAGATATTATATGTTATACAATTGCTGAAATATTAATACTTACATATAGATAAAAAGATAGGTTTCTAATTTTTATTAGTTGCAAAAACTTTTCTTTTAGTCAATTTAAAACATTTTATTTTAATTCTTGTAGTCATTAATTTTTTTATCCTTTTGGTCATTACCATCTAAAGTCACCTGATGTCATTTGCGATGAACCTAAATTAAATGAGTCATGTTATGTTTATTTCAAAAGATGTTAATCAATATTGATGACATGAAGACCAAAATGATAAAAAGATACTAACAAAAATAAAAGATTATTACAACTGTAGAGACCAAAAGATAATTAAACATAAAAAAGTATTTATTTTTCTTATTTTTATTTCATTTTTCCCCCACATCCAATAACCCAACTACCAACAAAAATGCAGGATAAGTTTTTTTAATTGTATTATTGGTCTGTAAATTCTCAACAACATTCACTTTTAGTTTTTTTAATAATTTTTAAATATTTTTTATTCTATATTTATTTTTCTGTAATACTTTTTTTGAACTGAAATATAAAAAATTATAATAATTAAGAAAATAATTTAAAATCAATGAATTTCAGTAGTCTCAATAAAAAATTTAATCACAAATTAGTTAAATTTATTTATATATTACTAAGTGTATGCGCTACACACACACACACATATATATATATATATATATATTCTATAAAACTAGTCTTTGTATACATAAACTAATTAGGGTGTCAAAACGGGTTAGTTTTGTCCACACAGATTAGTCCACCATAGGTTAAGATTTAAAAGAGATTGAGTCAATCCGACTTACTTTTAAATGAGTCACGAAAATACCAATTCGACTTGTCCACCATGAGTTGATGGATTAGGTGGGTTGACGTACTTATCAAATTTTTTTATAAACAAAATCTAGAAAATAAAATTTAAAAAAAAAATCTATTTTTTTTTAAAGTGACACTTTTCAACCAAAGACATTCCAATGATTTAAATACAAATACAAATATATAAACAAATGTTTTAAATAACCATTTAAGCATCTAATGTAATCATGAAAATAACCATTCAAATCAAATGTTTCAATTCTCAAATATATAAAATATCATTCAAAAGTCTTAAAATCCTACAATCTTAAATCCAAACATTAATCTTAAACATAATTCAACAACATCATAATACCAAATTATGAATAGAACATACACAATATATTATTTATTTATTAGTTATTATTTAAGTGGATTTAACATGTTAACCAAACTCGAATCCGCCTAATCTATGAGTTAAGTGAGTCAAATTCGATTTCTCTTAATAATGCAAAATTTATATTTTTTTTATCCAATCCAGTACAACCCGTGGTGAGTATGGTTGACTCTCAATTTGGGTTTACTTTGACACCTAAAACTAATCGATAGATAAATTAGAAGCGAAAAAATAGATAATTAAGATAAACATTTATATATATAAAAAAGAATATTTGTTAGGGACATCAATTGTTTAAATGAATCTTCATATATTAACGAATTAAACTGACTCTCAAGCTAAAAATATCCTGAAAGAATGATTAATTAATAATAAATTAATCCACAAACCAAGAATATTGAGTTGCGGAATTAGTAGTGCCGCGACACCTTACTAACTTTGAGAACAGTCACAATGGACAAGTAGTCATTTCCGAGTTAACAATGGCTGCCTATCCCACTCCCTCTTACCCTCTCAAAGTGGGGAATGTCCTGCAAAAATCCAACCGATACAGAATTAAAAAAACAATAATTCTTTATAATAGAAGGGGTTTTATTTATCTGCCTGCTATTGTTTTGTTTCTGGTACTTAAGTGGATTTGCAACCATAACTCATGCCTGAGCAATAGTAAAGCTTTAATATTATTTTTATGCATGGGCAAACATTTTTTTTTTTAAATTACACATACTTCTTTCATTTTATGTGTGAAATATACGCTTAATAGCCTTAAAAATAAACAAAAGAGGTACAAAAGGCAAGTAAATGTAATTTTTCATTAAAAAGGTGCACGTTTAATTTGCGCTATGCTTAAGGGAGATTAATATAATTATCTTTTAATAAATATAATCACATTTTGTGTGGTTCAGTTGCCAATATAAATTCCATGTATCCTCATTGCTACTATATTTGACAGTATAACTTAAGGTGGTGTGGTTCACATTTTAGGCAAATAATTTGTGACGTTATCAAAATCCGTGGAAACGTTAATTTGTCATAGTCTCTAAAGTTGAAAAAAAAATGTTATAATAAAAAAACAATACACTAATTTGATAACTTAAAAAACTATCCAGAGTCATCAAATGGATTACATGGTCAAGTAAAAAAGAAAAGAAAATCAAGGATTTAATATTTTCGATTAATAAAATTAACATTTTAAGTTTTTAATCAAATTAATATTTATCAATAAAAAAATTATCAATCATATTTTGATAATAAGAAAACAAAGATATACGACAAGACTGAAAAGATAGGAATAGTACTTGTTTTCCCCTTATAGTGAAGTAAATTAGTAAATGGATAACGCATGATTTCTTCCACTGAGGCTGAATCCAAAGGTTACACATCGCATTGCAAGAAAGAAGACCTCAAAGAATGAATCAAACGTCAATTCGAAAAACTGAGTTGTCAAATTTGCAAATATTTAAGAATTGCTGCCCCCACACCCAACCATTCATAAATCATAAGATGGGTTACTCTCAAAAACCTTATAAATCTGTCACGTGATTTGTCCACGCTCCTCCAACATGCTACCCCATCGAATAATCACACGCCCTTCCTCACAATTTGCATTTCCCACCATTTACCCTTCTTGTTACCGCCAATACGCGCGCTTGATCCGATACGTACTCCAAACACAACCTACATTGGAGAAAATATATACTATATAAAAAGCACCAACCAAGATCATTAATTGAAAAAGAAGAGAGATAGTGCTTGGGGAACCCTGCTTTCCCAACTTTTTCCCTTTGTTATTGCTGCTACTTGCAGCCAATCCACACTCATCACACGCACCCAAATCCACTATAGAACAAACAAATTTTGAATAATGTTTGTATTTTTTTTTTATATTATTAATCTAATACTATATTTAGCGAATGGATTGTAATGGACGCCGTCCCTTTCTCAAGATTATGGATTACTTATTTAAATTTGGTGAATTATTAAAAGTTTTGTGATTGAAGGTGGGCATTGTTTAGTGCCTTTAAAGCATTCCAATTCCCATGTAGTATGCCATAGGAATAGAAGTGGTCAAATCCATAATGTATCTGGCTCCACTCTTTTAACCCATATTTCTTTTTCCATTGGGATTCCCATCCCTTTCGTTCCTTTTTCTTTGCAAACAAACAATTCTTAACGAAAGAGAAAGCTCCCATGATTACAGTCAGCAAAGCAAAAGCCCATTTCAGCATTTTGCGGCAATCACTTTCTCTCTCAGAAATTGATTGCTTTGCCTTTATATGTGCATCAAAAACCAATACCAAGTCACTTGCAATGCGTTTCCCTTCTCTTCCTTTCACTTCATGCTGGCATTGCATTCTTCCGCAATTTCGGCATTATTCAATTCTATTCATTCCTAAAAATGTATCTTCAATAAGTTCGCTTAAATTAAAGACTTCATCGCACTTATAGAAATATGTTACTGTTAGTCAAAAACGTTAATAGCCTTATCAATGACGTTTAGGACTTGTAGCTCAAATAATATGAAAATTCTCGACATCAGCAGTTTTTATTAAAAAGAAGAAAAAAAACTTATGAAAAACGGTGAGATGCCCTAGTAATTAGTAAATACTCCTAGTAAAATTACTATCTTGACATTCTAAAAAGTCTACCAACGCACTCCTAGTAAAATTCAGACATTCAAAAGATCTTCTTCGGAAATGGTACGGATAAAGCAATAACTGCAACTCTCTTTAATAAGAAGGGCCACTCTCTTGCTTGATAAATGACAATTGACAATCGACATTGCTTTTTCAAAGAAAAGACTACACGGTAGAAGTTGAATAAAAAAACATAATAATGCATATAACAATTTTTTATAAAAATCACTGCACATTTACATTTTCTTTATCTCTTCTAATCATATTAATATAATTGAATTGGTCCTAGATGTTCGAATTTAACTTTGAAGAGTTTTCAGTATGCACTTCAATGCTAAGGCAGTAAGATTTCTAGCATTGACAGAAGTATCATAAATACGTCTCTAACACTGTTTACAATTATCTATTTATAAGAATATCCTAAAGTGGATTGTGTAAGGCTAAAGGTTACAATTGAAATTTTTTGACCCATTTGATAGTAATGCATTGTTGATTTACTCCTGAGTCTTGATTGAGATGCGCTTGTCTATTTTAAGGTGTACTGAATTCACCCTATATTTGGTTCTGCTATGGATTTTTAGCCCATTTGTTCTTATAAGTTGCACAGTATTGTTCAACAAAAATTAAGAAGAGAAAAAGTATTTTTATCTTGTTTAGAAAGACAGAGGAATAAGGAAAAGATAAAAACCAATGAGGGATTCAGCTAAAAAATTATCCCCTTTGGTAAGAAGAAAACTATTGAAGGAGAGATAATATTGTGCAAAATTACATTTATAACATTTTAATCTCTTCTCAACATTATACGATCTACATATATTAAGGGCAAACATATTTTTACAAGAAAAAATTAACTTTTCTTTCTCTCTCTCTCTCTCTCTCTCTCTCTAAATAAATCTAAACAGTCTAAAAATCTTTTTACTTATTATCTCTTATTTCCCAATTATTTTCACTCTACTTTCTTTTTCTTTTAGATAATTTTGACTCTACTTATATGCTCACTAGTTCTCCCTTTATCTAAAGGAAGTGTTAAGAATTTTGGGTTTGTGATCTAGCCTAGACTTACGTGTATCCGGTTTGGAACAATAATATTTCATTAAATTACTCAGTGGTCAACTTTCTGCTTAGGTTCGTGTGGTGCACTAGCCACTTAGTAAAATTATTAGGATAAGATATGAAATATCAAAGAATTAAACTCGTAAGAATGAGTGGTTCAGGTGAAAATGCAAAGCTATATCTATATTAATTTAAAATGCATTAAGTTTGTGAAGTATTTTAATTTTTAGAGTGTTTAAAATTTATGTATCATCGTTTTAGAATTTTTTTAGATTCTTAAATAATTAGAAATTATCTTATATTATACATTTTAAAAATAATTATTATAAAAATCAACTGTTATTATATAATAATATATAATTGGATGAATGGAATTACAATATTTATTTTCCATTAAAATTACATTCTTATTAAATTCTTAATTCAAATAATAAATGAAAATATTTTTACTTTTCTTGTGAATAAAAGGATGGATTTCAGCCCAAACTAAAAACTACATGGAAAAACCAATAGAGCTAATACAAGAATTGTATCTTTACTTTCTCATCTTATTTATGACTCAAAATAGTTTTTTATTTATTTAATTAAGACACTAAGATCATTTTTATTTATTTAATTAGGATATTAAGACATCTTTAATGATAAATTTTAAATTAGGATCTTAACCTACTTTTTGGTAGATCTCATAATGTCAAATAAAATTAAAGAATTCTTTCATTTTTTAATGGTAGCTCTCATTTTGAGATCTTAAAAGAGAGGAAAAAAAAAAAGGAAATTTATTCTTGTTTCAACAATGTACATATATTAAGAGATTTTCTACAACAACACATCTTCCATATTAAAGATATTCTCAACTCTTTTATTGAAAAATCTAATGAAAATCAGACCTTAAGCTAAAGATACTCTAATAATACCATCAAAATATTATGCCTTAATACTTAAGGTGATAGAATGCACTGAGAAGTGTTTCTATGATTCCCACAAATTAATGCATCTTCAAGTTTGGTTGCCTTCTCCACTGTGACTGTTTAGCATATAAAAGCATACATGACAAAGCGGATGCAGTGCCATTTTTTGTTTTAACAATTTTACAACCTAACATTCACATTACAGAAAGGCTTTCAGTCTCAACTAATAACAATTTAACAAAAACAAGAGTTGAATCTGTTACGTTACTGCACACTCAAATTTCTCGTTAGTTGGGGAATTCATGTTATGTTTCGAAATTTGCACACAGCAGAATTTAATGAATAAAAAAGAGGCAAAGAGAATCTCCAAATGAATTTTCATTTTCATTTTCACTTTGCTTTCTGTCTAATCACTAACAAAAAATTTCTATGATTTACAAAGGCAGTAGTAGGACTAAGAGGAGGAGGAGGAGGAGGAGGATCAAAAGGGCATAATATGAGTGGTTTTGGTGTCATAAGAAGAAAGGCACGACTTAGAATTAACCCGAAATATCTTAAGCAAATCCGAAGACATTTGACGCACTTGCGGTGAGCAATTGCTCTGCATCAGAAGCAGAATCTTCGTCAATCCGTTAGCCTTGGTAACGGCCTCTTGCGCCTTCTGATCCCGAAACAGATAACACACACTCCACAGCGTCGTAACGGCGTGTTCCGTCGTCACGCTTGACACTTTCAGCACCTTGTTCACTATCGCCGAAACGCACGCCGAATCCTCGCAAATGTTGAAAAAAAGCGCACCGAAAGCAGTGCACAGTAAAGTGCACAGTAAAAGTGCACAGTAAATTTTAATTTTTCAAACGCACCGAAAGCGCACAGTAACAAATTTTATTATTTTATTATTTTGTTACTGTGCACATGCGTTATTTTATTATTTTGTTACTGTGCACACGCGTTTTGCAACTCCTATATAAAGGAGTGTTTTGCATTCGTTACCGGTGCAGCAGCAGGTACAGCATCCCACACTTGAGAAATACCAAGTGTTCTTTAATAGCTAGAGTGAGTGAGAGAGTAATCTCCTATTTTAAGAGAGAGTGATATTGTTTTCTCCTTAAAATTAGAGAGGTTGTAATCTTTCTTCTTTTAGTGAAAATCTTTCCTGGTCTTGCCCGTGGTTTTTCCCAAATTGGGTTTTCCACGTAAATCTTGTGTGTCACTTCAATTGGTGTATTTTGCTTACCTTACCGGTGGAATCAAGATAAAATTAATTACACCGTTGGTGTCTAGGAAAGTGTGTGGTTATTTAATTAGTCACCGTTGCATAGCACGGAGAGACTCCCACGATACACTTACCTGGCTAATTGTGTGATTAACAGTGTCTTGAGACTCTGGTTTGTCTCAACTCTATTTTAGTTGCAGGATACTCTGTGACCTATCAGCAAATCTCCGACCTCCCTTCCTTCGTGGACGACACCGTTTCCACCAGCTTCAGAACCTTCTCCGTCACCGACACGCTCAGGCCCGGAGCCGAAAGAAGGTTCGAGAACACCTTCACCGCTCCGAGACGCACCAGCTTCATCTTGCTCCGTCTCGGCGTCGAAATTGAAACCAGACACGATAAACAGTTCTCAATTAGATCCGGATCTTTCTCCGGCGTGATTAGGTTCAGCAATTCGGGCACTAAACCTTCCTTCTCCGCTAACAGCAGCTTCGATTCCGCGTCTACGGCGACGGATTTCAAAACCCTAGCCGATGCGATTTTTGAGGCATGGCTTCCTTGTTGAAGAACGAGAAGCAGAGAATCCACGCTCTGTTTTTCTCCCTCGCCCTGCCTCTTCAGTATCAAGTTTTTCAGCCCCTCGCGATCTTCCATTTTGCTGATAACCAAATCCAACGCCGTGACAACCTGTTCGAGAAATTCGACGCCGCCATTGACATTGTCGAGGAAGCCAACCAGCACCGGCACGAAGCATTCAGTTCTGACGAGAAAATCGCGGTTCTCCTCGGAATCTTGTGCGAAACGCGCGATTTTCGAGAGCGAGTTGAACCGGCTGTCGCTGCGAGTGTGCAAATCGGAGATGGCGACGAGGATGTGGTCCTTGGAGAGGAGTGATTGGGACTCGGTGGAGGTAGGTGAGTCGGGCGAGTCGAGTCGGTCAGTGAGCGAGTCAGACCAGATCTGGATGAGCCTCTGTAAGGTTCGGTTGGGAACGAAATCCGTGGTTTGGAGAAGCTGCATGGTGGCGGGACAGGTGTTGTTGCCGTTGTCGAGCCAGCGTTGGATGCTGGAACGGTCGTAGGTAACGCCAGTGCAGAGGCTGACAGGGGATTTCATGACGTCGAGGGATATAGGGCAGCGGAAGAAGCTGGGAACGGTGATGCATAGATCGTCTCTAACCATGGTCGTCACCACCGTGCTGTGACTGAGAGAGAAAGTGTGGTGAAGATAGAGAGAGAGAGAGAGGTAGGCGATGGAGCGGACAAGAAAGGGGTGTTTAAAGAAGAGAGAGAGAGTCAAAGGTACGGTGATGTCAGATGCTCTCGCTTTTTTAGTTTTTAATTTCGCTTTGAATATATTTCTTATTTTGGGATATTAAATTGGTCTTTGGGGTTGCTTGCGCTTTGGTCTACGGTCAAAGGGAGAGTGATGGAGGGTTGGGATGGAAAGGAGTGTGAGACGTACGGAGCGAGAGAGAGAGAGAGAGAGAGAATTGGGAATGATGAGGAGGAGAACGTGGGGTGGAAAAGGAGGGGACCACAGAGGAAGGAGTTATAATTGAAATTGAAATAGCTTTGGGTGGTGGGGCCCAGGGAGGGTTCCATCGGTCGGGTATGATTACATCATCCCTGAGTTGGGGGAGTCCAACCGTGGACAACGACTAGCAGCTGCAAATGCAACTGCAAGTGCCTGTTCAGCGCTACCCGATATTATTTTTCCAAAATTAATCTTTCTATATTATTCCAACTCCTTATTATTTTATGAGTCCTGATATTTTATCTGTCTTTAAATATAATTTTTTAAACTAATTTATATTCTTTTAAAAAATAATTTATTTATTTAATTACATTAAATTTTTATCCATTAATTATTTTATTAATATTTAGAAAATGAATAATTAAATAAAATATATGTAAGAAAAAATAATTGAGGTATCTATAAATTAAAAAATAGTCTTATAAAAATGCAAATTTAGAGAAATAAAATTATTTTTTATTAATTACAAATGAAAATTAACATATTTAAGGGCCACAACAGAATCTTTTTAATTTCTATATAATACTTCTTGTTTTTTTTTTTTTTTACTGCATATAAGACTTAAATATTATTACAAAATGACCATGGAGTTGACTCCACACTTGAAGAATCTATTATAAGATCCAATTTCGATTTATTACTACTATGAGGTTTTAAATTAATTATTATTTAATTATATGTTATGTATATAGATACAAGTTTATGCTGGAGTCATGTACCTATATTGTTTGTTTCCCTTATAGGTCCGAATTATTTATTAACTTTTTCAATAATTAACTTTATTGTTGAACTTATTTGACCACATTAAAGTATTCCTTTTAAAAAAATCATCAATAAAGCTCAAAAATGATACTTTATTTAATGAATTTGAATCATGTTAAGTAGCCATATACTTTATACTTATATATGTTAATTTAGTTTCAAAATTCCATCTAATCTAATAATTTTCAACTTTGTAATTTAGTTGTACTTTATTTTTTATTGAAAAATATTATTTTTGATTATCACTTATAATTTATAGGAAGTTATTATTATTATTATTATTTTTTCTGATAATAATATTAGTATGAGTACTCTTATTAAGAGTAGTGAATAATTTTCATTAAAAATCGTGAACGTATATAAAATAAATATTTTTCTTTTAATATAGTTATATTTTATATCCAAAAAGTAATAAAGATGAGATATAAGTAGTTATCATTTATATGAATAAATATTTAAAATTATTATTTTAGATTATCACTGAAAGTTTCGGTAATTATTTTTTTTAACAGAAAGTTTTGGTAATTATTATTTTATATATATAACTAGTCCCTTATATGTCCATTCACACGGTTGACGCTCTCCTCTGCACATGGTATAAAATGATTTGCACATGTAATTGTTTATTTAAAACCAAAATATAGAAAATAGGAGATAAAACATTTTTTAATTAAAAACAAATTACGATAGAGAAATCTACTTATATTTTAAAACTTTTGAAAAAATAACATGATAAAAATGAAAATAAATTTTAAAAATAGTAATAATATATTTAACTAAAATTACTTTTAGACCACAGAAATATCATTATATATTTATCCCAAAAATTGAATGCAACTTAACGTAACTATTTTTTATGCTGTAACGTAACTAATTTGATATTGTGTTATCTCATGTGTAAATTTAGATAATAATTTTTTTATAGATTTGAGTGAATTAGATATTTAACTAATTTATATAATTTTCTATGTGAGATAATTTTGTTTGAGTTACATAAGATTATTCTTCCTTAAAGTATTAAACATAATTGTATATTTTAAGACTCAAATTTCAGATCATAAACAAAATATTCAACATTGATTGCTTAATAAGTGGTTTATTTGTAGACACTGTTACTTAACTTTTTTTTTATCATTAGAGATTATCTACTTGTTATATAAGATTACTTAAAATTAAGTCTTGGTTACTTATATAAATAATTATTGCTTATGAGTAAAAAAATGTTTTTTTGTTATTTAAAAATTATTTAAGGAGATAATTTAATAATTATTTAAAAGTATATCATTGGAGTAAAATATATGTGAGTTATTTAACTATGAGATAATATTATAGAAACCAATTAACATAATATAAAGAATTCAAAATGGATTACTTAAATTTCACGCAATAGAAATGCTCTAAAAAAAAATTGAAACAATCAACTGCAATATCAATTGTTTCACGTGCTTTAAAGTATTAATCAATAAAATTTTATTAAGTAAATTATTGTTTTATGTTTACTTTAATTAAATAAAAAATTTCTACAAATAAAAAACGTAAAATCAAATAAACTAATATATTAAAAAATAAAAAATTCAATCTTAAATAAAATTAAAGAAAAACATTAATGGCCCATGGATTGCATGGATTAAATTTAATGTGTAAATTTATATTATAATTAATTATCATAAAAACATTACTAATTATTCATATCATACAATTAAATATTCTATAGCTTGATTAATTTTAAATTAATAATGAATATATATTTTAAAATACAAATATTATTTAATTTAAAAAATAATTATTTTCATGGAAAAGGTCTCTCACAGAAACAATTATAAACTTAAAGAAGGAACACATTTGATATCTTAAAAGGAAAAAAAAACATACATATATGGCTATAGCTCTGTCCTCTTAGGATCACCAAAAAAAAAAAAGCTCTGTCCTCTTACGCGTCAAACTTATAAATTAAAAGAAAATAATATTACCTTAAAGAAAAAATGATCTCATTGTATCTTACAGCGTCATAATGGCACCGAAAGCAACCTTATGCAGGGGAGCGGCACAATGCTGGCTTTGTTCCTATTCCCCATTCCCCATTCAGAAACTAGGGCTCTACCATTTTTCTTTTCTTTTTTTCCCCGTCTTCTTCCATCTGATTTCCATCGGTAATTTGGACTTTGCAAGCTTCTGCCCTTTTTTTCACGCAAGAGAAGAAACTGGAGAAAACGTGGATCTGTTCTGCATGCATGCCAATTTATCACATTCATAAACAATTTTTTTTTTTTTTTTTTTTATAGTTGTAGCCATAGTGCATAACTACATATATACTAGTATTATTCTAAATTTCTAATATTCGACTAATAGTCTTTTACTCGTGAACTGGGTAAACATAAAGTGAGAAATATGGCTGTAGAATATTGCAAACAAAAATTAGCCGTGAGCTAACTAGCTAGCATAGCATGTGCAATGTTATGAAACGTCAAAGGTTCTAGCTAGTGCAGTGTAATGTAGGAACAGTAACAGTTATCTCGTGTATGTAGGAACAGTAATAATAATTATCTAGTACTATATTTAGACGCAAAAACCAAAGTATGTGGGTTTGCATGAAAACGACATGAGTGTGAGCGCGTGGCTTCGACGTTGCATAAAATTCAACGACGAGGGGACATGTACTGGCATAGTGGTATCGTGTCATATTTGACCAAACTTCACGGTTCGGTTGTATTTCCAGCTTTTGCTTAGTCTTAACCAAAATCCAATTTGGTATCCACATCCACATTAAAGCTCACACAGAATAAACCTAAAGTCCAATTTGGTGTTGATGCACCATACGGCACTGCCTAACACTGCCAAGTCAAACTTGGGAAAATTCCAATTTTCAATATTCATCCTTTTATCAACCCATCCGATTCACAAAAATTCGATTGACTCACCAGTCTTTGTCATATTATAATTCGTAATCACAAGCCAACTACCAATTCGACTTTGTGAAATTTACAGCTTTAAATCCAGCGTCGAGATTGAAAATGTATGGCCAACTATTTTGAAAGACGAGGGTGCATATGTGTAGTTTGTACGTTTATTTTTTTATATTATCTCTAATACTTATCAGCCTAAGTTCTACCATGAACGCGGATACTGAGCTGTAACCTGTAAGCCAATAACGTGATCAGAGGGGAAAGAAGATTGTGACATAGTTCGCAAATATATCACAGACATGCAATACGCATCTGATGAAAAAAATCGAGGGTTTGAGATCCTTTTAAACGTAAATTTTGTCTATAATTAATATGCAAAGATAAATTTTAAATAATATATTGAAAAATATATACAAAAAAGATAAATTTTAAATAAAATTATGGGTATAATAAATTATTTTATTAATTTTAAAATATCTCATGTTGAATATCGATTTGGTCTTTAATAAACGTTAAACCAGTCTTTGGAAGCTAGAACGGAATCCCAACTATATACTATTACAAAAATTCCTTAGATGGTGTTACAATTAAACTGTTAATGAATATTTGCTTGAATGGCAAGTGAGTTTGCTCCTCACATATTGTTATCACAAACTTAAAGTTGTAGGAAGTGAAACTTTAATAAACTTTCGTGCCAAACTTGATATAAGAAAATCGGTAAGGTGTTCCTAGCTAGTTTCCACTTTCCGGACTACACTCAGAAAGTAATTAGTTAGCACTTTAAATTATCCATATCCTTTTGTTCAGTTAATATAGTTTGAATAAATGTCCAAGACGTTGGACATTTTAAATGATTTTTATGTTAAGCATTATTGGTCATTTGGCCTAATTTGAAACAAATCGTGAATTCATGATCAAGAAAACCAAAATAAAATAGCAGTAGATCATGCAGAAATAGTGAAATACATTCCGCATGTCACAAAATGTTTGACTTGAGACATAACACAGGCTGTCGTTGTCGTGTTAGACACAACTACTCCAGTTGGAGAATTTTTGATATTTTCCAAGTTCTGTATGTAGTCATCGTTTCAAATTCAAAAACGTGTTTTGCTCTTTGTCACTCACTTGATTGGGACATGGGGTAGTTTAGAAGATCGACATCGTTATTTTCTGCGATAACACTGTTTCATTTATTAATCTAGGGTAGAACTCCCACTAAGTCTTCAAGTTCGGAACAATAGCTGATGCTGCTTAATATAGCAGAGTTGTTTATTCAACCAACAGTGCTTAGTAATTTCTTAACAATAACAAAAAAAAATTAGAAATTCTTAAATGTGATGTGGTGTGTAGGACTCGCCAAAAACTCTCATTCAAGCAACTTATTAACATGGCAATGTACTAACTAATGACTCTATTCATATAAGAGGAATTCTCTCAATTCCATCTAATTAGGATGATTTACAATATCTTTAAATTCTTACCGATAGATTATGATGGAAACATATCTCTCCTTATCTCAAAGGATAACTAGATTTCTTTCTTTCTCACTCTTCCAGATTAAGTTGCTTGTTGGATGAGATACTCCTACCCTTCATAAGGCTCCCCATTTATAGAAGTGTGGTTTCTTCTAAAATAATTAATAAAAACTACTTAATGTTTGTATTTCTAAGCACTATTGAAGACTTCAAATTTCATTTTTTTATGTTGAATGTGAAAACCTAAAAGTCAAATAATAAAGTCCAAGACTTTGAAATGTTGTCGTCCATTTTAATTTCATCATTGGAATGGTGGTCCATAAGGCAATGCCAACATATACCGTTCCATTATATGCAGGGAATTTGGGCCTAGCCGAAACAATTTGGAATGGAAAATCCATTTTTTTTTACAGTAAGGGGAGGGGATTATTGAGAACCGAGATAAAAGTGTAAATCTTTATCTTTATGTGCTGTATATATTTAAAACATAAAGTTCTTAGAATATACTAAAACAAAGAATAAAATCACTTGTAAAAAAGTCATACTTGCATTTCTTTCTCTACAAGTAATCTATATATAAAGATAGTAAAAATAATTTTCGTCTCTGCTTTCTATATAATCTCAGTTTATTTATTATGCAGAAACTAGTTTAAGAAAGAGTAAAGACAATGAAAGAAACCAAAGCATTTGTGCATTAATTCCTAAGGCTACGGCTAAAGAAAGAAACCAAAATGTGGTGAATCTGGCGAAATTGATCGCCGCTGTTGTTGGGTTCGGTTTGGACATGAGGGTGCATTGTGCATATATTTTTACTTCTACGCAAAGCAATGATATTCTTTATGATTTCAGAACGAAAGATGTGCAGCTGTAAACATAATCTATAAACACCTTTTCCCCTTAGAATAAACGATGTCGAAACAGTTTTATAAGGTTGAGAAATAGTTACCATAACTTTTTTGAATAGGCTCATTACCTTGAGACCTACAAACAGGTCCTTTTCCATCCACTAACTAACTTCTATAGTTACCAACAATATTCACTCATTTCACTAACTTCACTAGTTTTATGTAAGTTAAAACTAAATAATCTAATCATACTTATACACAAATTAACATAAGCAATTAGATTAAGTGCGGAAAAATTAAGATCATAAATATCTCTCGTCATTGCTATTCTTGTTTGCTCCGAAGATGAATTTGCTGTTGTTCATGAGTCAAATAATCTATAAACAGTTTATAGGTATCTAAACTAATATGACTTTTGGCTTAAGGATCTTCTATGCTTTCACTATCACTCACTGATGGTGTATTGAGATTTTCAGATAGCAAGCACAGGGTTGGCCTTGCACATCTCCTTTTATAACTTCTTCCCATCAAAGAGGTTATTTTTTGATATGCATAAAATGTGGACTTAGTTGCTAAAAAGATAAGGAATAAGATTAACTGATAAGATTAACAACAACTTAATTTTAAGAAGATAAGGTGAGTGGACCACCTTATGTGGTTTTGATTTAGTCAATCAAAATAAACCAACATTATCCCGTTGAGAAATAATTATACCATATATATTTTTTGTCTAAATTGGGAGGAAGAAGGTGACTCAATCCTACCATGCAGATGCAGGGCATTACCTAACATGTAAGGAAGATCAATACAGGCCTTATCACTGCACGTGCCTAAAATTCAAGCGGCAATTTTAGGCATTCAATTACTCAACTAGTTTTTGAGGATCGTGATGAGATTTGTTGAGGAGAAATCTCTATCAAATGAGATTTAGATAACTTTAGGATGTTCTTGAGGAGGAACCTCAATCCAAAATGTTAATTATTGCTTATATTTCTCACACAATTATTTTCTTAAAAGGATGTAATAATTCAACTTTCTCAAATTAAGAGGAAAATATATATTTTTCAATCTCATAGTGAGTTAGTTTGTTTATTTTTTTTTTAAAAAAGTGATTCTCACATAAGTATTTTTTTAAGAAAAAAATATGATTTATTTATTAAAATAAACAAAAAAAAAATTTAAGCAAGAAACAATTTAGACAAACATCTTAAAAAAATATAAAGTTGTTTATTTTATTAAAATAAATATTTGTTTCAACAAATAAGTTTAAATAAATTGAACCGATATTTATTATTGTCGATTATTTATTTTACACTGAAAAAAATAATAAATAAAAAAATAAAAAAATTTTATAAAATTAATCTTATTATCATCAATTCATTTATAAATTTTGTTAATAGTAACAACATTTTGAATCCACTTTCCACTTAGTTATAGGGGAACCTTATATTTTAGAGTACATTTGTTAAAAATAATTCTTATGTTATCAAAAGAAAAATTCATGATTTTTTTGTATTTTTATAAAAAATATTTTAATTAACATTAACCAATCCATAATTTTTTGTAATGAACTATTTGACTTTTCCGTTGCACCCAGAGATACTCAAGATTAAGGGACATCCTTATAGAGTTAATTGGATAAAGCGTATTTTCATAATTTTTTTTATAATTAATCAAATAAATTTTAATTATTTCTAAGTATTATTTCTGTATATATATTTTGTGACTTCTGGCTTACTAATCCATTAGATAGGTCTATTTTAGCAAGTCTTGCAATGAACTTCCATTCTACTGAAATTCATTAATTTAACGTTTTTTTTATAAATAAATGACTTTTTTTCAATTAATGTATACAAAAGTTTTCTCCAATATTCTTCCCTTAAAGCATGTCATACCTACTTATTATTAGTATTACAGCACATTTTGAGAACTAATTCTTAAATTGTCTTTGTTGATTTGGCAATGAAAAGAGTTATATACAGTACGGATAAATTTGCATCAAGACATTTACATTCTATTAAATACATGAAAAATAATGTGCACTACTAATTTATATTTTTCAATATTACAAACTTAATTTTGTACGAACAAATATATAATTTAATTTAATTTACTTCTCGTATTTTGGTGAATGTTCACGAATTACAAAATAAATAAATAAACTTTTTTTTTTGGGAATCTCTACTATTTTTTTTAGTAAAATTAGGATTATATATATATCATGCTTCAATTTTGCTTACCAAACTCGTTCATAAAAACTCACACACCTTGTGTAATACAAACCTCAGCTTTTGAATTTATTTAAGTGGCGTTGAAAATAACCGATCGAACCAGCCTAGGAGTTGAGGACATGCAATAGGTTTTGGGTGGTGGTATCATACGTAGACATATAGCATAAGCTAGAGTGCATTATCTCCACGGATAAAAGTTCCCTCAATATCCCATAACTTGACAAGGACACCCAATTGCATATACTTCCGTCAGACTCACTGGCATGGCTACTTAATTATGCGACCGTAACAAAGTTGAAACCCATTCCCATGCTAGCTGTACGTACGATCATATATTGAGTCATGGACATTTCATAATCTCGCGTAACAATGGCAATCACTTAATGAACATGATCAATGGCAAGAGTTTTGTCAATGGTTTTCGTGTACAAATAAGTCTTGGGAGTTTTGTTTGTGTTTTCTTCCTTTTTCCAGCTCACAATTACCAACCAGAGTCCGGCATAAACAGTCACGGGATAATGAATTATGTAACTACATTTCTCATCAATTTGAAGTTTAAGACAACCAACAACCTTCTTTTGTTAGTTTATATGTGTGTGCGTGTGTACTCAATTAAAAATTGTTCCCATGTAATATAGTTGTATCCATATATGTACGTTGTCCATGTTGCTTTTGCATCCAACAAAATGACCTACAAGAAAGGGAACTAGGCAACTAGCTAGCATGCATGTGTCTGTTTTCCTCCTATACCTCATAGGCATAGCACCTCTTTAATAAATTTAAATCATGCAAATATAGTGTTTTGCTCCCACTAGCTGCCTTTTCTCTAAAAAATCTCAAAACGTTACAGTTCCTTCACAATCGCAAATGATTGGTCATATATGGGATATATAATTTCAATCCTATTAAGTACTACTTATATATAACACGAGTGTGTATAAGTTTGCAAAGCCGTAATCACATAGACACACATAGCACACCAAAAAGAACCAAAGCCGAGTACCCTCTAAAAATGAAAGAAATAAAGTTTAATTTATAAAAGAGAAAAGAAAAGAAAAAGTTGGAAATATCACTATAGATTTTCTTGTTTACTGTTATATTTTCTCACTTTCGTGATAAGCCGATCCTTGGCATTATTCCGTTGTCCTGCATGGCCACGTAGACGAGGGATGAAAAAATTTCTCAGAAAATGTACCATATCATGAATCATGAAAGGTATAAAGGAAAGGGATAACATGTGATGCAACAGGTTGTAATTTTCTTTGGCAGCTTTACAAAACCAATAGTAGGGTCCAATTTAATACTTGAACACTCGATTGCATGTTAATTAACATCTAGAAAGATAAAAATATAAATAATATGTTGTAATAAAAAAATGAATATTGAATATGTGTTTACAAAAAATAAATGATGAAATATCACAGCTCATCTTCGTATGCCATCAAATCAGTGGGACGATCTTGGTAAAAGGAGACTTTTTGATTGGTTGATGCATCACAAGTTCAATAGGTGTCCATGGACTGTGGTGGTGCATACTTCTCCTTGTCCACATTCATTTTGAATCTCTCAATTAAAAGAATTCTGTTCATACTTTGTTACCGTATATATACTAAGGTTGCCGCATAGGATCCAATGGTTAATTCAATAACATCCTAAATTCTCGAATGTATGACTTGCTCGCACGATCCCCAATGCCATAACGCTTCAATTGTTGTTTATTTATGGGCCACCTTCAATTCGGTCATCTAAGGCAATAAATTTCAACCCCTTTGACGTCATAGAAAAAAAAGTTGGTGCGGTTGATCAAATAATCACATTATCAAAATAGTCATATAGTAGACAAATTGAAACCTGCATTTGCCATATTAAAAAGTTTCACGATACAGCCAAAAGTGTAAAGTGGAGGCATAGAGATAGGAAATGCATTTCATGAATGATGCATTGCTGGGACACTGAGCCCCAAAGGCATGCCCCATCCTAAAGGGTTTATGAACCGAGTGGGAGCATTGAAAGAGCACTGCCTCTGTCACAGGTACTACAGCACAAAGGGTTAATGAACTAGTATACTGACTGAGTGATTAGAAACCAAGAAGAATGGGTCCACCCTAAAGCCCTGACATCGCATTTAATTCTCTTCTGCTTGGAATTGGGGCGTGCACTTTTCTGTCTTTACATGCTTGCTATTTGCTAATCACTTGAACCTCGCATTCAATTCATGTAGATATAATTTGAAGTCCTCTCAAACAGAATGTTAGTATTTCAAAAAAAATTGACTAATAGAGCTTGCCTCTGAGTTTGAGATTAGAGAACATAATTGAATAATTCTTGGGTTTTTAATTTCTTTAATTGATTAATACCTGAAACAGGGAAATGGGGTTGGTTACTTTGAATCATTTCAGCTATGTTTTGATTGATGACAGATAATGAAATGAAAAGAAATAAAAAAAAAAGTCATTTAATTGTCTGGATATTTTATAATTAAACAAAACAAAACAAAATTTCTATTATTTTTTTAAAAAAAAGACGAAACATATTAATATATTATTCGTATTTTAAATGTATCATCCTTAATATACTTATCATTATTTAGAGTTAGTTTCTAAAGAGAAAATAATCATTTTAAAATTTAAAAACTCTGTTCTATAAGGTGAATCTCAAATTTGGGAGAACAACTTTCTCATTCACTCTATTCCACTTTCTATATTACCAATTCAAACACAGTCTTATAATAAAACTTTAAGGCAAATTATAATCACAACCATGTCATTTTTAAAATTTCACACGACTCTTATCCTTTTAACACCTACAAGGGTACACCTACTAAAGAAACACATTACACGTTGTATATCCTGCAAGGAGTCATTTTAGGCATTAAAAAGACAAGAACATAGTAAAAAACATCAAGAAATCATGAGTATTTAAGCAAATATTGTTCCTTAACTAAAAAATGCATGGGGGTAGGGTTGAGTTGAGAGTGACAAAGGGGATAAATGGATGGGGGGGTCTAAGATGTGGTCTCCCTATATATTTTGTTGTGAATGTGAAAATCTAGGTATAATCGAATTGAAAGTGAGAATGTAGGAGCAGGAGAGTGCGTAGTGGTAGTTCATTCAGTTACTGTTGGTGCACAATGACAAGGCACCTTTAATTAAGGGAATGGGTTAAAGACAGAGAGAAGCAGAGAAAGCACTTCAAATCAGAGCCTAGAAAAAGGTTCTACGGCAAATGGACAAGTTTTTCCAGTAATGGAGGGGTCTAAAACAACAGTTCTCAGTTCCTTAGTCGGCCATTAATAAAGGAGTGGGTCCATACACCCACCAAACCACAAAAAAGATGACATAACCCTTCAAATTCAATATATTTCTTTTCTCGGCAACAAATCCCATTTTTATTTCACGTACTACTGTTCCCCCCTCCTCATTTAAAATAAAAATAAATAAATAAGTTTGTTTTCATTATTATAATAATCACTCCACCCCATAAGACCCGTTCCAAAAAGTTCTCTCCACCCTTTTCAACTTTCTGCTTCTTCTAACACTATACTCTACTCCTTGTAGAACCATCTGAATTCTCCTTTTGACTCAACTCAATATCGCTTTATCCCCAGTTTCCACTCTTTCTCTTCACCAAATCACCCGCCACATGAACCCTCCAACACGACCACAACTTGTTATCTCACACACGCAATTTTGTGGCATATAGTAGCCCTTCCAAAAGGTAGGCTCTTTCAACCACATCTTCGCCACCATCTTGTACACGTCTCTTCGCCAAAGTGAGTTATCAGTGATACAATACAACATGGTTTTGCATAGGAGGCCTCTGATTCTAGTTTTCCTGTGGTTGTTCTTGTTTCTCTTCTTATTGGGTCACTGCCATGGTTCTAGAGCCACAACAACCGTCTTCAAATTCAAGCCCAAATCACAACATCATGGTCACTTCTCTGGGTTCTTGCCCAAAAGGATGCATATACCGTATTCAACTCCTTCAAGGAAACACAATGACATTGGCTTAAGAAGTTGGAGATCACCCTGAGGATCATATGCAGAATATATAGTATTGTTTTGGGTTAAGGTGATCCTCTGGGTTCTTATTTTTATATTAATTTTATTTTCTCCTCCTTCTTCTCCATCTTTCTTTATTAAGAACAAGGAAAAGTGATTAACTAATGTACATGGCAGGGCTTCTTAGTGAGATATTCATTGTCTTTACGTTTGATGATGATGTTATTTTGTTTCAAGGGATGTAATGGGTATGATCTGTTAGATGGATATGGATTTCTCTCCTTGTTACTTGAAAAGGAGGAAGTCATGGTTGTTTAATTTAGTTTCTAATTTTTGTTTTTTGTTTTTTGGTTTTTTTTTGGAGTGTGAATCAATTAATATAGACAATGAAATGATCAACAGCTTCATAGAATTTTCAGATACGTAGTTATATGTTGTTCTGCTGTATACACGACATCAAGTGTCTTCATTATTCAATGTTCAAAAAGTGCTAGTATTAGACATGCATGTGTTGTATTTCTTCAAGTTATTATTCAAGAATAAAGGGGGTAAATTACAGTGGAAATTCGGTAATATTTTTCTTTTGGAGCAAATGAAATCGGTGACTAACATACAGAACCAGTATTCATGAGGTGTTTTACAAATTAAATTGAACCTTACATTATAATGAAGATATTTCTTTTGAAAGTTTATTAATCAGATTAGTGATTAATATTTAATATTGAATAAACACTTTTTTTTTCTTCATGGTAGTAGAAACAAGTTGTGGCTGGCATGAAACCTACCCCGTTGAAATTACCCGTGTGCAAGCAGCATTGAACTCTGGTAAGGTGATATCAGTGTCATGCGATGCGTGCGGTTGCGTGTGTTGCTTTCTTGATTTGATATGCACAAATAAACCTATGTGTTTGTACGTATACATTATACTGTTGAATAATTGATTCAAGATTTTCGAGGATTATTATTATCTCTGTATCTCACACACGAGTGCTACAATGGCAGTGTATATAGTATACACGAGTTCAATAAATAAATAAAAGGAAAATAAAAATAAAACCACCGAATTCTTCGGGTATATCTGTAATGATAAAAAGCAAAATGCTTTATGCGGTGTTACTTGTGAATATGCCCAATTAACGCCAAAACTTTGGTATAGGTTATTATTTCATGCCATCATAACTTCTTACGATCTTTGGAGAAAAACGAGAAAAGAAGTTCGACCTAAAGCATGTTATTTGAGGAATAATATTATTGTAGTGATAATTATAAAATTATAATAATTTCTCGCTCAAGGATTATAGAATTCCAATCTTCTAATTTTGCAGCTTTTCTTTTTCATATATATATAAAACAGATTCGAAAGTCAAACTCGAATCAAAGTTCAGATTGTAGGCTACCAAAATGTTTACCGCAAATTTAATATGCTCGATGAATTCTTTGAACATTAAATTTGCATATGTTTAACTAAAAATACTTTGAATTATATTTCGTTCGAATTTTTTCATTTAATAAAAGGTGAGTTTAAAAATTTATGAGCCGAATCCAATCAATATATTGAATAGTTTATATATAGTTGCGAGCTAGTATTCCATCTTAATTCTTAAAGTTATATTTTTCCTTTTCTAATTCGTTTTTCAGAGATCTTAATGTTGTACCCTTTCTCTCCTAAGTAAAAAAAGAAAGTATTATCAACATGCCTGACTTTGGATAATGTCTACAAAAAAGGAAGTTTCATTGGTTTCCACTGGGAAAGACATCATGATTCATGAGGAAACGAGAGATAAATTACTTTTTTCTTCTTTTATCTCTGTTATAAATATGCTGGAGAATTATCATCGTTTAGATTTCTCATTTCAATTTGCTTGCTGGTTTTTCATTTCTTTACGATACAAATTACCAATTATATATAAAGAACTATATTGTGATGTGGGAGTCTGTCATTGTGTCTTTGGTTTAGTTGAAATAATTAGAAATCAATGGAAAGTATAAGGTACTTCCTTCTGTGCCCCCCTTTAAAGTTTCAAATTAATGCATAGCCCAAGTCCTAAATACGAGATTATTGAATCCTTCAAAGGTTCATTTTCAGAACATTTTTTCCAAATTAGAAAAACACAGCTCATGAATCTCATCCCATACGCATCCCATACCTCATACTACCTAACTATGACGCAATGATCTTAGAATTAAATGACCTTTTGCTAAAAGTCTCTATTTATTGATTGATTGAAAAACAACCTATAATTCAATTTTCATTAACTTCAACAAAACACTGTGTCTTTGTGACTCACAATTTAATGACATACTACAAAAAACCTGGTTCCGTAGCTAAAACTAGGGGAAAGAAGAAGATATTATTAATTATAGTAAACAGCATCCCTATTTCAAGGTCATTACTCTGTGTCCCCACGTAGAAATTGGTAATGAAATTAAGAATAATATCACCAATGAGGCTGGAGGGTACCTTTCCCATTTGTAAGACTGATCAGGCAAACCCTTATCCCGATATCCTATGTGATATAGAAATGTCAATGGATTATATGAATTCTAATTCTGGAAAAAGATTTGTCTGAAACTTGTTCTAATTTCCCCTTTCCAATATCCAACTAGGCTAGGGGTCCCTTCACCTTAGCACCATTGATTTTTTGTTCCGTGTCAGTGTGCTGTTCATATCTATACTAATTTCGAGTGTTATGTTGTCCCAGTCAAACCTCACTTAACATTGGTATTTATTAAGGAATAGACCCTTCAATTTGGCCCTTTGATATTTAATTTTCTTGATCATTAATTTGACTACCAGCTGAAGAGTACCAAGATCCCTTTTTCAAGGCAACAAGTACCATTATACCATAAATAAATAGAGAATATAAGAATAAAAAAAACCTTCGCAGGCACTTTATCAGGGAATTAAGAATACAGTTCAACGGGGGTTCATTTTTGGATTCTAACTGTGGTTTAAAAATATTGTTAATCGTAGTTTTAAAAACCTAAGACCGCATGCTTTTCCCACGTTTGTCGTTTAAAGGAAGAGAATAATGAACATTCAACTTCTAAAATATTGTCGCTTTAGTTGAGCATTAGCTTTAATCGTTTTCAAAAAAGTTTTGTTTATTTAAGGATTAGGATTAGGATGATGCAACATCTTTTCTTTTTTTGACATAATGCAACATTCTGACTCAACTCTCATTTGCTAGGATCTCTAATCAGGTTTCTGTGGCTTCATTCATGTGCCCTGTAATTGTAGGGCCATGAATGATAGAGAGGAGGTACATTTATTGTCAAGTCATATTTCCATATTAATCAAAAGCATTAAATAATCGCAAATGATTACCTTCATGGTAAGTGAATTCATGACCCCACGGTTAAAGCAATAGCAGATAATCATAGTATATAATGCGTATCTGATATTAATCCAATAATTCCAGTAACTCGGTGGATTATATACTTTGTACTATTCATTCATGAGCGTCTGTGTACATTTTTATTACTTAGTAAACTTAAAACACATGAGTATCATAAATGCGTATAGAAGTTAATAAGTAAAAATGATTGTCTATGTTTTTCAAAATATTAAAATGATTGTCTTAGTTATTGATTTGATGGACAGCCCGGTTGTTATGGATCTTAACTACAGTATTCATCCAAATTATGGTGTAATATACTTTTCCACCGGATATGAAGTGATGATAAAAAATTTATCCGGATAATTATGTAGATCTAACAAGTTACAAGTAATGACTACGTTTTTTTTTTTGGTAAGTAATGGAAAAGATAAGTTGTTCGAATGATAATATCGTAGATCATGATAGGGAGGACATCTAATTTTTACATATTTTATCTGTTAGCATTGGAATATTACATGTATAGAGTTTTTTCAGAGCTCGAATTCAAACATTTTTTAGTTAAATAAAAATATTTTAAAAAAGTCATGAATGACTCGTTTTAATATTGAGGCTGAAATTATATATAAGAATTGTGAGAATCTGTGTAAACATATCGCACATACATGCACACAGAAGAATAACACTAACCAGATGAATAGGGGTGAACAATAAAAGACAGACATGAAAGATAATAAGATATAGATATAAAATACACATTTTAGGTTATTTAATTCTCAATTTTTACGATCACTAACTTTAACGTTAAAATTCTTGTAAGTGGTTCATCTGAAGAAGTTTCTCATAGATTTAATTTAATCCGAAATTCACACTTTCAACTACGAACATTCTAGGTGGATTGGTGCTAAACAATTGTGTTGTTCCATCTAGCTAGCTAATAGATTTTAAAAATACTTTCAATTTGTTGTAACAAAACTAAAGGTGGATTGTCGTAGGTTATGTAAACAGAAAAGCACTGGAAACAAAGTTTGAAAGATCACTAATACTTGTGGTAACAAGACTTAAAAACACACACTCACACACACATTTGCTTTAGGAATACAATGTAATGACTTCTATCAACTATGTTGTTATTTGGGTTATAATTATACTGGTTTATTAGATTTTCTTTCCTAAAATATTAATTATTAATTATAAGCCTTAAAGTCATCTCACTCTTTACGTATAGTTATATAATTCATATTTATTTATCTCACTCTTATAGTATATTCTTAAAGTCAGAATTTTAAGATACAAAGAAGTAAAGAAATAATATTATAGAATTTGATTCAAGATATGTAGTAGTAAATAAACATTATGGTAGAACTTTAGTAAACAAAAAATAAATCCACGGTGTAATTTTTTTTTATATTCCATCCAGTCAACAACTGTTGTATTTAATAAATTTATTAACCTTTATAATAATTATCTTAAAAATAATACTTATATATGTTAAACGTATGGAAAATTAAAAATTCACATATATTTAATATTAGTAAATAAATAATAAAACCAAATAAACAATAATTTATACTTTTTCATAATACTTATCGTATTATAATTTATCACTGCATATTAAATAACTTTGTTCTTTTATAAAATTGTGTTGTGCTATTTTTTATTTTGATACTATAGTGACTGAAACAAGATATTATTGTTAATAAAAATAGTTTTTTAGTT
>PYAF01000404.1:328414-365658 GCA_007407185.1 Glycine tomentella
ACTTTTCAACTTTCACCTATCAGCTAATTTTTGAATTAATTTTGTCAAATATAATCATAATCCTATGTTTAATGTTAAAGCATGCAGTAGTGGACTAAATTTCTTTAATTTTAAAAGTATAAGAACTTAATTGAGAAGTTGAAATTAAAAAAAAAAAAAACTAAAATTACTCATTTGATAAATTATAGGAACCAAAATCACAATTAATTCTTTAATTTATTATATAACAATGAATGTTAAGTAAAAAAAAAAAAAAAGAGTTATAACTGTTATTATTCAGTAAATAAACTGTTATGTTATTATTTCATGTGTATAATTACACGTATAGATTTCATTTGTAGAATATTCCCAATCATTAAATTTTAATTTTGAGATTTATCATTTCTCATACTCAAAATATTCGCCATTCTTATTCAGTAGAAGTAAATACTAGAAAAGAACTTTTGAATGATACCCACCCACGCTTAATATGCAGCATTATTTCAGCATATGGAATGATCAGAGAGTATAATTGATTGGTATTTATGAGTTTCATCATCAAGATGCGTTAACTCTTCAGTAATTCTTTTTGCTGCCCACACGGGGAGCTATTCAGTAATTAGGGAAATGTATTTTCTCCTTTGTTACTTCCTTTACTTCATTAATTTGAGATGTTTTAATTTTTTTTCCACCGTTGTTAATTTTTTGGACAACAAATATCATTGTTAATTATGTGTGGTCTTGTATATCATTGGGATAATCACTGTGGTTGCGGTGCCACCATCGCGTGGATCACTGAATAAGTTATCATAAGGTACCAAGCATGCACATTATAATTAATTTAATTTTAATTTTAGCTAAACCTTTTTACTCATTTTTCTGTACTTTTTAAAAGGTTTGAGTTTTTTCATATTTTATTTCTCTTATATTATTGTAACGCTATTTTTTTTTTTATCTCCTCTTGTTTTTATCAACTTTCTCAATTTGTTTTCTCTCTTCCTCTGGAATTTATCTCAAATCCTTCCGTTCGGAGGTGAGAGAATTATTTTTACCTTTAAGGGCATAGTTAATTCGGCTATCCTATACTTTTAAAATGAACTACGCAGCCATGGTTTCAACTCTAACTAATAAAATTTAGTAAATTTAATTTCATAAATAAATTTATCCATCCCAACCTGTTTTCTTGATGGATTAAACATGACAGATCAAAATGGGAAAACAGTCAGACTGTCCAATCTGCACAATAATGTATACACGAATGTTTTAACCTTTACATGATAAATGACGCTGGAGGACCTGTGCTATATTACTACAAAGTGACATGCATAAATTCAGCTGTTGATATCACAGTTATAGATAAAGCAGCAAACGCCTTTTTATTATTCATGAAAATGCTCTCGAACATTGATTGATGAACTGCCTCTTATTTTTTTGATCGGGATATTAACATGAGAGCAACATATCAAACTTTCTTGCAGCAAGGTTTCACTCTGCAGCACTTATTTTCCCTCGTTGAGAAGTGAATTATCTGCTCAGTAATGTGGTTTTGACTTGAAAGTGGTCGTAAAGTCGCCCATGAACCATAGAATGCTTCCGCAGCTTGTGCAGAAAAACCGTTATTGCTAAGGTCTAGTAAGTGCAAGTTCTTTGCCTTACCAATAGCAATTGAAAACTGTGGCGTGAAATGGCACTCGGGAGATGAATTTCTTTGACATGAACTGGCACAGCTGTCGTCAAGTCCAGAAGCAGCTGTTTCTACTGGAATATCTTCACTATCAGCAACTTCCAGTAGATGGCTGGCACTGCTTAGAGAGCCAAGGACCTCTTGATTATTATCAACTTTCATAGCATCAAGTTTCTGCTCCTGGTTTTGTGGGCAGCTTTTTACCGATAAATCATATTGTAGAGCAGAATTTTCCTTTGGAATAGAATTATTAGCAACATTAAGTTCCTCAAGGCAGCTGTTCTCTGATAAAAGAAATAACATCATCAAATAATAGTAGTTGTAAAAAATGAACTAAGAACCAAATATAATTTAATGCCTACCTGCCAGAGCCTCAATTATGTGAAGAATTCCTGCAAGCCCAAGTTGACACTTTTTAAGGACCAAAACTTTGAGACAGCACTTTGGATTTACAAGAAGAGAAAATAAAGTATTGCTGCCCTGCATTCATTATAGAATTTAAACAAACCATGGATAAGAAACTGGTTAGACTCAAAATTTTCACTAAAACACCACAGCTATACCTAAATCTATAACCTGCAAACTAGTGTTTTTAAGGGTAAATAAATGGTATGAGAAGCCAGATTCTATTCTGAGTGTTACGGCAATTCATAGTGACACTCAAATAAAACCAGCCGAGGAAACATGCATTACAATAATATTAGCAATAGAAATCCAGTTACAGGCAACAAACCTCAGGCATGATAGGATTTCCTTCCAGGTTCAGCTCTAGGATGGAACAAAAAAAATTAACACTGGTGTTTAAAACAAAGTTAAATGTTAGACCACAATATGATAGGTCAAGTTTCACAAGCTCTTCAGTCCCTTTGAGCAATGATTCTGCTAATTTTATTGCCCCTTCCTGCAGAATATTACCTCTCATCAGAAGATCAGGAAGGCAAAGCATGATAGAATAAACCATAATACGTGAACACACAGTTGGAGATAGGTTTTACTCACAGTTCCAACACCCGTGCCTCCAAGTATTAGTCCTGACAAAGTTAAGGTCCCTGCAAGCTTGCAAAGGGTATCGACAACTGGTTTGCCTAGTTTTAGACCACTCATATTCAACTCAGAAAACCTATAATGGGCAAATTCAATTTAAATTTATGTATGCTCTAAGAAAATACAATTTATGTAAAAATGATACATGGAGATGGATGGTGACATGGGTACAATTGATTTTACCTTTTCAGAGTAGAAAGCTTGGACACAAGATTAACTATAGCATTTCCAGATACAGGGCTGTTGTATCCTGTCAAAATTAGATTACCCATAAACTGTAAGATTACTTGTATCAGGGATTTGAAGAGAACGATAGATTCATCATACCTATACATAGATGGGCAAGAACAGATGTAAAGTCTAATGCATCCGCAACTTTTTGAATAGTTCTGGATGTGACACAACAGTTCTCTATATTCAAGCTACAAAGAGCTACACAACAGAAAGTAAGTAAATAGTAGGGAGATATCTACATCAGGAATTCACATAAAAGCACATTTGAGAGACCATAAGTGCATCATAGCATAAATTTCATATAAACATTTTCATAGCTCAGAGTGAGACCATTTATACTAGAACAGTGTTGTCAATGGTGGATGGCAGAAAGCAAAAATTCCGCCATATAAACAAGCCATTGTGGCCTATGGCACCGCCATGGCAGGTCACCCTTCACAAATTTCCTATGGCAGTTGGCAAAAAGTCCGACATGCCATTCCTCCATGGCATCACCATTTAACAACATTGTAATAGAAAGAAGAGAAGGGAAGGACATGGAAATCAGCATTCTTCAGGAAATAAGAAAAACAATATTCAAATTGGCAGAGCTTCATGTCATGCAGCTTACCTGTACAGTTTTTTAATATTGTTGAAAGATAAGATCCACATGCATCAGTAAGACGGTTTCCAGAAATGTTAAGCACTTCTAGTCGATCAAATAGCAGTGAACATTCACAAATCTGACAGGAACAAGTTAATATATTAGCAAATTTGAGATTCATCGTGCAAAAAGAGATAAGCATTCTTTTATTCTATTAATCAAGAATTGTATAAATAGATAACCCTTATGAAAATACTAGATAGTTTATAGTTCGAAAGTTATTGAAAAAATGCTTTGGCTGGGACAAGGTAGTTGAACTTAACTGATATTTCGGTGATTTAAGACCTGATGATTCATTTTCTTCAGAAAATAACACAATTAACATCAAGTGTATGCATCCATTATAATTATGATTTTAGATTTGAGATATTTTTTTGTAATAGAAGGTATAGAGCAACCATCATTTTAAACCTCAAAGTTAGAAACATAAAACAAGGGGAAGACAAACAAGTAAACATCAAAAGGGTTGCAAGTAGTATCATACCTGAAACAATGCAGTTGGGCCAAATCGATTGCAATGCAAATCCAGAGTTAAGCCACCATAAGATTGTCCTGATGCTGTGAACACTTTTTGCAATTTCTCGATGGTTCCATTTCCTAAAATATTATCAACTCAATAAAACACTAAAACTATTCAATAGATTCCCACATTATATTTTTATCTATTTTAATTCTTTTCATGGTTTTAGTTTTCAAAACTTTCATTAATCACCAACCAAAGTACTGAAACAGACGTAGTCGATGAAATTTGAGAACCATAAAAAACGCTTCCTCTAGAGGAAGCATAAGAAAAGAAAAGGCAACTACTAGATGATTTGCTGACAAGACAAATACAGCAGAATCTATAGCAAAAAAGACCACAAACCAGAAAAAAGAATTAAAAAAATGTATCTACCTAACAAATTGTGAGAGAGGTCAAGCATTGCAAATGACTTTTGAGAATGCAGTGCATTTATCAATGGTGTAATAGACAAGTCTTGAAGGTCGCAGTCAGACACAACAATTTCGTCATCTGAAACCTGTTGACAATGATAAAAGCCAAAAGCAGTTGTATATTAAAAAATTAAGAAACAAATTCAGTCCAACATCTGAAAATGAGAAGGCATATTTGTCACTGACTGTGCAGTGGCTATGATAGAATTGATACAGCTAAGATTCCCCTTACCTCTAAATTGTAAAGCTTCTTCAGTACCTTGATGTTCGGTACCTCTGACAACTCCTTGCAGTAGTCTACATACATTTTTATCAGTCGCTTGTGAATCCATCCTGTAAAGGATAAAAATTCATTTGCGTCTCACTTGGACATAGATAGTGGAAAGCTAAAAATTGATGTTGAATACAGCTTCAATACAGCAGAAGCCTATAACTTCCTTTCCAAATGATTCATGCATCTTCGGCCGTCAACTTCCTATGCTTATTGCTTACATAAATTGCAATTTGCAAGATCAATGAATATCAAGTGATGAGTCAAATTAATTTTAACTTTTATCTATAGATAACAACCATCAACCATGCTGCAACTAGTCTAGAGATTCAAATAATTATGTCAACATATGTGCAAGTAATTTTATATTGAAGATAAAAGTCCTTGAAAAGAAGCCAATATGAAAAAAAGATCAAGGACATGGCATAAAAAAATTAAATGGCGATACCACTGAATTAACATAAAGCATGAGTATCACATACCATCAACGGAAGCTTCAACCATGTCATTTCCCAGAACTTCCTTAAGATGTTCAACAGTTTCCAGGGATTCTAGATCTCTTCCAGCACATTTTATATGCTCAATAACGGGCAACAAACCTATTTATCAATTTGTAAGTGTTACAGATATTGTGGAGATCTGTTAAGATTGATTAAATCAAATCATATCTTAGCTAATCATTAGGGATTACAAGATCAGATTAGTTTCCTTAATATTAGAGATTAGGTATTTTTCCCTTATTTGTAAATATTTCTGATTATAAATGGGAGTTGATAAAACTGCAACTTAATAATCTAATACTGAAGAATGGAATCAGTTGCTTGATAGTTTGATATTGTTTAACATGTTGGGCACCAGTATCTAATCTATGCAATATAAATGCTTCCTGTGCCCACTGCTAGTGTTGGAAAAAGTTCTCTCCAGATCCATACAACTCCTATGCAGTTAACAAGACACAACCAGTTTGTATATAGCCACATTTTTCAACCATCTATATGTTGGATCTTGCAGTGTGACAATGCATGTCTCAAGCAGTGTCTCATGTTTGGTGCCTCCATCCAAGCCTAATTGCTAGAGCACAAAATTTGATCCATAGGAAACTTAAAATCATGAAAGAGATAAGTACACAACTGATAGGGCTCGAGGTGTGAATAGGGGGTGTGAAGAGTGCCGCTGAGGTAGCTTTGGGTGTAACAGAATGCTCGAGTGTTAGTTAGTGGACTTTGAGTATTTAGAGGGAGGTGAGAGGAGAGAGAGGGTATGGAGAGAAATCATCGTTCTGTTAGGGGCAGAGAGGATTTCCCTCTTTGTAGGAGCTGAGCTCTGGGCAGGGGAATTGTGATTCCTCCTGTGTTCATTTTACTTTGAACAAGAATAATACTCACTCATTAAATTTTCTTCTCTTGTTCTGTGTAATTTGTCTACTGTTTGTTTGGTCCCTAACAACTACAGTCAATACATAGGCAAACTTATGCTGCACTTGGTGTACTTATCTACTATACCTCAATATCTGAGGTAGGCCAATCAATTGCTTTACCAAAACTATTTAATCCAAAATCCTGGTAGAAGCATTTATATTAAAAAAAAAAAAAAATTAAATTTTTTCATCTAGACACGAACTAAGAAAAAATTCAGACATGCAATCAAAGAAAACAAGAATTATCACTTAAGGAAACTTGTTTAACATGAACTTTCACTTCAGAAAGAATTAACCAATCCATGTTGAAAGTAAAGTTTAATCCATGCCTGAAGAATACGTAATGATAAACATACAAGAAATTAACCGTAAATCCTGGCTTTGATTTTTTTCCCCCTAATTGGGATTTTTGAACAGAGGAGCACTGGTCTTTTATTTATTACAACAAGGAGCATCTGTCACCATTTATATGCAAAGCCAGAATAACCCAAACCAAATTCCTTCTTATTTTTTATACAATTCATACCAAATTAATTTTAAAGTCAACTGGAGATCTATGCTAATATTATTAACTGATGGAAAACACTTAAAAGTAGGAACTGCATACCCTCTGATCTCTTTTCAGTTGGAAATTGTAGATAATATAAGCATGCAAGTACAGCCTTCAAAGAGTCAATGTTCAACTGGTCACCAGTGGTACACAAGGATGCTTCTACACGTATTAGGTCATTCCCAATCCGGCATGTAACATATTGCTGGAGCCAGAAAATATAGAGGCAGCAAGTTAGGATGATATCCATTATTAGATGATCCTGACAATTTGGCAAAAGCACAAACCCCAAATATATTCATGTTCACGTCATAACAGTAGAACTCACGTTATTTTGGGAATGATGCAACATAGGCTGGGTAATATCATTTTGTTTGCCAGAGACATCAGTGTCACATTTAGAACCACCAGGAAAATCAGGTTCAGCAGCTATATCATTGCTAAAAGACCTGGAATGTCTGCCAGATTTTGTGGCTCTATGTGGACTCCAACATTTGAAAGAACTACTACTTTCTTCAACATTAATTGCAGTCTTGGATCCATTTTCTGAGATAACCTGCCATCGCAAAAACCAAAAAGGCTAGCCATTCACACGTTGATATTTGAGCAGAGCTCACACACACACAACTAAGTGAAGATTTCTTTACCTGAAATTTACAAGGACTGGCTTTACTCTTAACTGCAATCAGGCAAGTATCAATCAATATATAATAACTATAAGGAAATCTTTGGGACAGAGCAAAGCAAGTAACAAAGAAAACATACTGGCATCATAAGTGGGCAAGTCCTCTACCGGGCAATTATGATCCTTTCTGCTTGAACACTCCACTTCATCATCATCATCAGAAAGAATTACACGGACACGTTTACGACCAACAACTGTCTGATGATCACTGGTTTCATTTTTCAGACTATTGGGTGAATGCTCATCTTGCTTGGTAGAGTTGGCAAGACTTTCTTTGTGGCCTGCTTTCTTTTTGGATGAGCCTTTTATGGACTGATAGAGTGACATAAGAGGTGCGTCATCTTTCAATTCTTCTCCAGTAGTCAGAGTTTTTGATCGAGAAATTGTCTTTGGAAAGCAAAAATCATCAGACCCACTGTTTGACAGACACTCATCTGCTTCAGTATCAGTTTCAGAGCAAAAATCTTCTGGCATACTTTTAGCTTCTGCCTTTTTTTCTTCTGATTTCTTCAGCTTATCAATTAACAGCTTCAACCTCCTATAAAATATCAAAATTGATCAGCATTAATATTACATGTCCATCAAAAGAACCCTTGATAATTATTGGAAAAAACCTAAGTCTAACATCGATTATAGATAGTGTCAAGATAGTGTATATAAGTGGAGGACAACCCTCACCGACTTCACCCTATGAGCTAGTTTTTGAGTTTGAGTTAAACACAAATTCACATTCTAAGATGGTATCAAAGTCTATCTTAGATCCATTAAAATGGTCACCCACCATATTATCAAACCCAAGTCTTACATCAACTAGAGATAGTGCCAAGATAGAGTATATAAGTGGAGGACAATCCTCACCCTACGAGCTAGCTTTTAAGGTTGAGTTAGGGTCAAGCCCACATTCTAAGAATAATGTAAACAATATAATGGGTTCAGTTTGCAGAATATGAGATTTTGGCCACAAGAGGTTTGAATACAAGATGGATATCTGTGAATAATTCAATAAAACTGCAAGTAATGTACATATAAGGAAACAGACTTCCATCAAATCAGTTACCTTGTCTCGTCCTCATCATCAAATCTTATCATGTTGCTATAATGCATATTTTCCAAGGCAGAGAGTTGCACATCAGGGAGGTCTGCTTCAACAGCGATACTGCAATATGATGGAATCAACTCAATGATGCAGTTCATATAAGGTCATCAAAAGGATGCCAAAATGGATGTATTTTTTAAGAAAGTCCCATCAAGGATAAGACATACAAGTATTAGACTAGTAGGTTGCCAAGTTTAATTCTAGTATTGGCTGCAACTGCAAGAAGCATTGACTTTTGATAATAACTTTCTAACAGCCAACATATTTTATCCAAGACATGACTTCTGAAAATTGTAAGGAAACCAGTATGACTAGGTCATCAACACAGGAAGTAATGGAAATTACAAGATGAGAAAAATCTTATTCTAATAATTTTCTTTCATGATTCACAAAACAATAGCAGTACCCCCCCCCCCCCCACACCCCCCACACCCGGTTGCGTCAAGCATGATGAAACTATTGTGTTTAACATAAATTCAGCTACTTGGAGATTCCTTTATAATTACAAACTATTTCTTCTTCCATAAGTTCACTAATTTTAATAAATAAAATCATCCAGTAAAGTTATATGGATATTATTACCTGTAGCTCTCTTGAAATGCATCCAATGCTTTTCTCCAACTTTCAGTAGAATCATAAACATTACCAATATTAATTTTCACCATTGCTTGCCCCTATAATCATTATTAGCAAAGCATAAGAATTAACCATGTGACAACACACACAAAACAATGAAACAAACTATTTCACCTACATTTATCTTTGGATACTAAGTAACCTAGGATATTGACATGCATACAAAAATTTAAGTGTTCCATCAGGATTTGAAATGTCATTTCACACTCACAAGAGTGTTAGACACATGTCAGACTAACATAACATGGAAGAAATTCTTATGTACAGTGAGTATAATACATTCATTTACCACAATTTTATTATAAAGCATTTCCAAAATAAATCTTACTGCATAGACTTAATTTCTGTGTCACAAGCTATGTTTTAGTTTGATTGCTCTATTACTTAATTTCTCCTGACATGTACAATGCTCCTCTTTTGAAGTGTCCATGTTTCATTGATAGCAGGCAACTAAATCTCAGAATTTTCATGTTTTGTGTGTATGGATAATGGATGTATTCAAAGTTACTTCCTCTTGATTTTGTATATAAATTATAGGCTGAATCATATAGATTTCGAAGATTGAATGTATGATTAGTGGCTTGGAGTCTTTATACCCTAATTTTGCAATATACTCAAAGCATATTTTGTACAGCTTAATTCTAGAAATATAATTGCTTATATTTCAAAAGCTCTTTCAAGAAGCTAAAAGAAACAAGTGATTGTTTCTCCAAAAATAAGTAGAATCAATTAATCAAACATGAATTCATATTACCAATTATTTGAAATAATCATGGATGTTTCTAAATTCAGATTTGTGATATATTGAATAAGGTTCGGTTGAAAAGGAGGAAAAAAGAAAGTGTTAAAAATGTCATAGAATGATGAAAAGGTTACCTCTAAGTTACCAATACTTCTGTACATTTCCCAACTCTTTTTGTACCACTTGATTGCTTTGTTGAATTTTCTGAGTTTCTGGTATGATTCTGCAACATCCAGATATGAATCAGCCAGTCTCTGCCTATCACAGAGTTCACTTGCTATTTTCTTCTTCTCCTTTGCAAATTCACAATGCTAAACAAAACATTGTTTAATAAGAAAGGTCACACTTAAGGAATTATTAAACGTACCATAGCTTGAAAAAGTCTCAGCATTCACCACATAATATAGGTAATTAAATTATCAAACTTTATTACTGAACAAAGTCTTACATTTTCCTTAAAGTAATTCATGAAAGGCTTTTCAATTGAATAAATTGCGCAATGAAACAAAACCATGCTTAAAACAACTTCAATGAATCTATGCTTAATCCATAACTAACAAACCGTGAGCATGCGTACATCTGTTCCTTAAAGCAACATTAATAGACAACCTAGAAGACTTCTTCACGTGAAACAAAAGGGAGTAGTAGAAGGTCAAACGGAGAAATTAATACGATATAACATAAGCCATGCAGGTTAAGCATTTGTGTTCTAAACATGGTAAATAAAAATTGATCATACTAAAGAAATGAAACACACTCGGTGTATCGGAAAAATTACTAATTGCCTCATCAAATCTGAAAAAATTCCAGACAAAATAGCCATTCCAAGACAGACATCATTCGGTTAACAGAATCATGATAACCGAACACAAAGATAGAACCAATACCTTCTCCCACGCAGAGATCATCCTTGCTTTCTCAACCAAACGCTCAAGAACTGCATTCTGCTGCAGCAAGAATTTGCGCTCATTTGGTGTCCCTCTGGCAGTGGCTATCTCTCTTTTGAGCTTCTTAAGGCTCTGCTCCTCTTTCTTTATATTAGCCATTACCTTAACAGCTTCTCTCACAGTTTCAATATTCTGCTCGATTTGCCTTACCAAAGCATCCTCATCCTCCAAGCTCTTCGCAGAACCAAGCGCCTTCTCGTAATAAGCACTTGCATCTTCATACTTCTGAGTCCTGTAACTCACTTCACCAAGATTAATATACCCCTTGGCTTCCCCTTGAACATGTCCAATTCTGTTACAAATCACAATATCCGTCCTAATGTGTTTCCTAGCTTTATCCCAATCCCTAAGTTCCATATACACATTCCCAAGGTTGTGGTGGAGTCTACTGCGGCCATCGTCGAATTCAGCGACCTCCTCGTCATCACAAATCTCCAATCCTCTAGTTAAAATCTTCCGCGCCTCGTGCAAGTTGTCAAGATCCATCTCCAGCATGCCTATGTTGTTGTGCGCGTCGATGTACGCCTTGAGAAAAGAGGACTTGCTGTTTGGAGGATTCTCCTTGAGCTTGACCGCGAGATCCATCGCGGACTTGAAGTACTTCTTCGCGTTGCGAAATGAGTTGTGGTCGTGCTCCGATCGCGAGAAGAGCTCGTGGTAAGTGCGACCGAGTTGCGTGCTCGCCCGCTGCTGCTCAACGACGTCGCCAGCGTCCCTCGCAAGATCTAAGTGCTTTTTCTGTGACCCAAAAAACTCTCAGTGTTGAAAAGGAAAGTATCAATTAGGGTTTTGGGAGGAAGAAGTGAAGCGCTGACCTGATAAATTAGGGCATCGGAGAAGTGTTCGAGGCGGAGATACATTTCGCCAAGGGATTGACAAGTTGGGAGCAAATGCTTTTCCGGTAAGTGTTTGAGCGAAATTTCGTAATCGATACGGAGCCATTTGAGAGCTTGAACGTACTCTCCTCGGTTTTTGAGTATGTCGCCGATGACGTTGGCCCACCGCGCCTCCTCTCGGTGGTTTCCCTCCGCCTTGGCGTTCCGGTACGCCGCCTTGGCCGACTTCAGATCCGCGTCCATCTCGAAACGATGGCGAAAGGTGTCGTCGTGGGTTCTATCTGAATTCTGAAACTCTTTTCTCTTCTCTTCTTTGTAGGGTGCGATTTGCAAAGACGAAGGTAGATGTTAACTACGCCCGCGCGTCGTCTATTCAAGGTTCGAATGAATTTGCTGTGTCCCGCCAAAACCACTTTCTTCTTGTTTTTCTGTCTCTGTTTTTTCCTTCTTTTTTTCGTTTTTTAAAACTAGTTTAATACTAGTTCATTATTGTTACTAATTTACTATCATTGTTGTGGATAAAATTTGTTTTATACGTTGACTGTTTATGTAATTTTTTAGTGAAATAATAATAGTTAGCAAAAAATATTTGTTTCCACACAGTTAGCAAAAATATCTATTCACAAGAAGAAACAAAATAAAAAAATAGACCATCAAAATAATTAATAAAAAAATCACGTGACTAGAAAAAGTAACAAACAAGCAAAAAAGAAAGAAAAAATTATGTAAATAAACAAGGAAATCATTCAAATAAGTGAGACAATGAAAAAATAAATAAACTATACAAACAAATAAGAAGATTTAACAAGAAAATTCATTGCCTTAAATGTAATTTTGATCCGTTACTTTTTATATTTGTGTAATTTTGATCCTCAAACTTATAATATTTAAATTAAATAATTTAGTCCCTATTTTATTATTATAAGCTAAAATTAGATCCTTCATTAGTCTCTCATTTAAATAGAATTTTGCTAATAAATGGAAACACAACATATTAAAGTGAGATTTAACTCTTGCTATCCTTGGTCTCATCAAAGACAAGCCAATTAAAATTGCATTTAAACCTATTTTTGAATTGTAAATAATAAAAATTAAATTGTAAAGCATAATTTTTATCATGCAAAACCAAGGCCAGAACCCAAAACCCTAGGGTAATTATCAACTATTTAATAATAAAAGTAAAAGGAAAAGGAAAATTTAAAGAGAAAATTTTAAATGCTACACATCTTGAATAATTTCAAATTAATGTCAAATACAGATTTTATATTTAAACATGTTTGTATACCATGTTATTAAAAAATATTTTTTTATGGTACGGATATTTGAAAAGAAAACACCTTGCCAGTTGCCATAACAAGGGAACATTTCCATTCACACCATAGTATTTACACTTTAGCTTTATAGCTATAAAGAAAAATGATGGGATACAACAGGTAACTATTAAAAAGACCAGTAAAACCTCTAATATCCCACCCCTCATCCTAAAGACAAAAGAAGGGGAAAAAAACTAGTAAAACCTCTAATATCATCTTTTCTGACATTCTCCTTGTAACAATCCTAGATGGCCTGGTATTTTCTCCTGAATAAATCATTCATTTATTCTTGATACTTCTGTTCAATCATTTCTAACTTTATTTTCCACCCACCCTCAGGTTCAGATGAGGAGGAAATAGTGTGGGGAAAAGTAAAGAAGCTAGCAAATGAGGATTGACTCCCTCTATAAAATCCTGATTCAGCAGACATGAATGAAACCATAGAAAACTTATTATCATCGAAGTCAGTTGTTGTTGCAGGAGCACATGACATCTCTGAGCACAAATCATCTGCCCTGACTGCTTTCTGAAGTCCAGTGCACTCATGAGATAAACCCTGGGTCAATATGCATGTTATCAAAGTTTTCTTCTTTTGCGGTTGATATTGCAGATGAGGTCAAGGGACCTAAATCATCAGCCACAGTTTCAGTCGAATGTTTTGAGACTCCTTTGCAATTTTGCCAACTCCAACTTTCTCTGTTGGCTCTAACCTGAGTTCGTGTATTGTTTGGAGAAACCAAATGATCGATTGCAACACAAGGTTTCCATTCAGGAACCAAATTCATCAAAAACAAATCTATTAACTCAGCTATGAATTTAACATTATGGTCACAAGTTCAAGTTGCTCAACCATTTCACTTGATACCGAGACAGCAGTATCACTCTCTAGGTAGAATATGAAATGGATATTTCTAGCTTGTCCTGCACATAAATGCCAAGACATGTAACTTTCCATCAATAAATTTAAAACACGGTTGTAACAATAGTGTAAATGAGCTACGAGTTGTTCCCACCACAATGATTAGCTATCCACAGAACTAACAATACAGAATTCTCATCATGTCCTTCCCCTTTTAGAACGAATATATCACCTCTCTTTTGCCTCTGTAACTCAACACATGTATAACATGATGCATCAACAGTAGATTTATCAAATACAGTGATCACAGGAAGCTCACTGGTGTCACCAAGATCCATTGAAATGCACTTGCAGGAAGCAGATAATGGCTTTCAACGGCTCAAATTTGGGAAGAACAATATCTAACAATGGAAAAGAACCATTATTTGTTGAACCATTCATTTGAAGAAAGGGGCCCGTCAGAAGCTCCTTGGCTGGCAATCTTTGGTTTCTGGATAAATGATTTGATTTCTGGATCTATTACTTTAGAAAGAGCAACCGGTTTTATACCCTGCAAAGTCAAATATTGTTGGACCCAATAATCTCTGGCAGAAAAAAGAAAGTTATTATGTAATACTTACAGATGAAACTTTCTTGTATACTTGGGCTGAGTTTCTGCATTCCCTGTAAGGATATTCAGTAGTCACCAACTCCAGCCAGCACATACCAAATGAATATATGTCAACTAATTAATTGTAATTTTCATCATACAGCTCAGGTGCCATAAACTCCGGGGTTCCTACCAGGATAAATGTGTAAATAGAACAAGTAGAGACATCCAACATCATTGGGAATAAAGGTCTTCTATAAAAAAATTGGTTATTTTAACCATTCAAAGGATCAACACATAATATAAAGAAAGAAAAAAAGCACAGGGAAACAAAAGGGTATACCAATTACACTCTTGGCATTACTTCGCTCCAAGAAAGTTGCCAGGCACAAATCCCCAATTTTAACTTCTCCTTGGTGACCATTAATAAATATATTAGCACATTTCAGGTCCCTATGCATAACGGGTGGGTTGTGACTGTGGAGATAGTTTAAACCCATTAAAATTTGTATTGCCCATCCTTTAACAGCCTTCAAGTTAACATTCTTGTGTTTTTTACTAAACCTAAATCACGCATTGCATCCACTAACAGAAAGGTTGATTTCACAATAAATGACACAAAGAAATTAATAAAACTAATGATCAATAATATGAATAAAAGGGATGGTCAACATACTGTTTGAGGCTACCCGAAGTAAACAACTCTGTAATCATATTAACTGTCTTGTGCTTATCATCAATCCAGAAATTGTAGAACCTATGTTATTGTGCTTTAGTGATCTCAGGAGATGCACTTCTGAGTACCGTCTCTTTTAAGTCAGCCGGTGATTGTAACACCTCGTCAATCTGAACCTGGCTCCACGCAACTTCAATTCCATTGACTTCATCAAATGTTTTGTAACTGATTAATCAAGAATTATGGAAAAAACATATATAGCTGGAAGCAAACAACGTTAACTCCAATCATAAAATTATTTTTCGATGTAACCACAAAAACAAATTGCATTATAACCTATAGGTGATTGACAGTAAAAAAAAATGTTTTAATTTCAGCCTAGCAAAAACAATTCATGATCAAGTAAAAGTATTATATTGTAAACAATGATGCTGGCAAATAATCAAAATTAATAAAGAAACATGTATGTTAAGAAAGCAAAAACAATGGATATACAGTTTTGAAGGCTCGTTTGCCGATCACTTTTTTGTATTGTCATGAATGCAAAAAGCATAATTAGTTTACTGCATTGAGATTTTTGTCCCAAAGTGAAAAAAATAAAGAGAGAAGAAACAATCATATTATGTTGATGTCGCGATAAGTTGGATCAATTTCAAGGACATCAGAGTCAGGGGGCTCCAATGCAAGTCTTGCACCCTCTTTAGAGCTTTCTGTACCCGACAAACTCATCTAAAGTGCACTATAATCCAAATCAACATTCAATTTGAAATTACCTTTAGAATAAAAAAATCAATAATAAATGACAGTTCGTTAGGTAACAAAATTTCAACAAATAATGGCATGTATAATTAAACTTGTTAATTAATAAATATAAGAAAGTCAAATCCAAAAGCACCAGAAAGAAAGATGAATTTCAACAATGCATGTAGTTCCAGTCATAAAATTACCTAAAACTTCAAGAAGAAAAAAAGGAATTCAGCTCAATTTCACTTTTTATCTAATGTGTAGGCCCTTGAGAACTTGGTTTGTGAGAAGGAATAAGAGGTTAGTCAAGTAACAGAACTCTAATTGAAATTAGAGATGCAGAATATCAGGAATGAATGAACCACGTCACAATGATTCTCTCCCCACTCACGAATCTCAATCATTGTTTGTTTATTTTCTCATTTTCTTATCTCTCAGTCATTCACATTTCCCACACTGCTGACCGTACAGTGTTTCGTCGTTTTCCGTGGTAAAATAGCACTCATGTAATGGGCCTAGCCATGCAAGCCCATTTATCCAAAAGTAAGGTTTAGTGAAAAAAAATAAGAAAAATATTTGAAAAACGTCAAAATATATTATCCTACAAGGCTACAACTAAAGAGAGAAAATATATTAATATAATATAATTTATGATTGTGATTTAAAAAAAAGAAAAAAAAGAAAAAAAATAAAGAGTTTGGAGCGTTTAAAATGAAGAGGGTTCAGATATGATTATTATTCCAAAATAAAAGACACAAACGATGACGTTTTAAGTTTATTGGCGATTCCGTTTCAAGTGTTTGTGAGAGAATGGAGTTCCTGGACGAGGACGCGAGGCCAAGGTTCGTGTTCCAGTCCGGTGCAGCAGCGACAGGCGAGCCACCGCAGCCGAACCACAAAGCTACCAAGTCATTCCTCTTGGCCACCGTTTCTCTCTCCTCATTCCTCCTCACTCTCTCCCTCTTCTTCCTCGAAGCGGAGCCCTTCAAATCGCTTCTCTTCTGGGTCGCACTCTCTCTCCTCCTCGGCCCCTTCGCTCCTCCATCCATAACCGGCGGCGACGTCCGCGTTGGCCGCGGCGAGGTCGTCAACTTCCCCGATCCGGAGCCCGAGGACGCCAGTAGGAAGTCCTCTCAGCGGCGATCCAGACAGCGGAGGCCTGAGGAAGTGGCCGGCGTAGGCCCGGTGTTTTCCGTCAGCGTAGCGGAGAAAAGAAAAGAATCTTCTGGAATTGAGCAGCGTGTGACGGTGGTGGAGGAAGAGAAGGAGTGGAGCGAGGAGGATGTGGAGGTGCTGAAGAAGCAGATGGTGAAGAATCCGGTGGGGAAGCCGGGGAGGTGGGAGGCGATAGCGGCGGCGTTCGGGGGGAGGCACAGGGTGGAGAGTGTGATAAAGAAAGCGAAGGAATTGGGGGAGAAGAGAGTGGATGATTCGGAATCTTATGCGCAGTTTTTGAAGAAGAGGAAGGCGTTGGATAAGAGGGTTGTGGAGGAGAATGAGGGTGAAAGTGAGGGGAAAGCAGTTGATAATGGTTGGAGTTCTGCTGAGGATATTGCATTGCTGAATGCTTTGAAAGCGTTTCCTAAGGAAGTTTCCATGAGGTGGGAGAAGGTTGCTGCTGCTGTTCCCGGGAGATCCAAGCCTGCTTGCATGAAGAGATTCGCCGAATTGAAGAAAGGCTTTCGGACTGCAAAAGCTGCAGCCGAGTAGGATCATTTTTTTTTTTTTGTTTAATTGTTCAGCTAAATGGATTCGTCAACTTGTAACTTCAAACACATTTTTTTTTTGTTTCTAGCTATTTCAGTTATTATTTATGTTGAAATTCTGGTTCTGTAACTTTATATAATGCATTGAACTGATAGAGATTGTGTATTCGGAATCTCTTACAGTGAGGATAAATATTTAATATTTCGGCTTCAATCTTGGAACTTTTCTGGTTTGCTTGTTGATTTCATTTTCAGGCTTTCAGCTTGGTGAAGTTGTGCCTATTCTCTCAAGTCTTCACCTTTGTATTTTTTATGCCGAATGGGTTTAGATTCTAGGTGCCAGGTTTTTGTTATTTAGGCTCACCTTGCTGCCAACCATTTCCCTAGTTTAGTTTGTCGAACTTTGATTTTACTCTTCCTACTGTCTTGGGGTTTTGGATTTTGAGCATGTTTGTTACATAGAGCCTTTCATTTTAGCATCCTATTGTATTAACTGTTAAGTTCTGATTTATAAAATGCATCTCTATTGGCTAGTGATAGTTTGGGCAATTGAACTTTCAATTACTTTTGTTTTGTGCAAGGAACCTACTGTTTCAAACAATGCCAATTCCCGAGTAATTTGTGTTGATTTGCTTGGGTTAGACAAAAGTTTGGCCATGTTGTGTTTTATCAGCTGGTTGCTAGCTTTACTAACCCTTCTAACATTATTAATCTTTAAGTGGGGTGTGGGGATTGCCTTCTTTTCTGTCACTAAATTTCAGTTAAGTGTTCCACATCTAATTGACTGGTCTTCAACAAGAAGGGGTCCATTGTTTTCGTTCTTGCATTGTGGATTTAGGGATTATTCCACTTGCACTCTGCTTATTTAGAAAATTGCACTAACCTCCCATGCTTTGTTATTTTAAGGGGATTGTGTGTATAGTCCATACTCTAAAAATTTTTAAAATAATGAGAGTTGATGTGTAAGGATCATATATAAAATAAGGGAGGTAGTTCAAACAAGCAAGGTGCAAGTGTATTTAGTGCTAACCTTATGGGAGGTATATGTTATTAATCCTTTATGTCAGATGATCTTATCATGGAACCAGTTGCATGTTGGTACAACTGGGTTTAAAATTTTGATTTTAGTATATACTACTATAATATAATTAATAGTTACATGTCAACCACTGTTCTGAAACTTGGTCAGTGTATTTGGCTATTGAAAAGTTGCATCCTTTTACTTTACAGTGTTGTAATTTTCAAAAGCCTTTACTTAGTCCATGATTGCTTAGATAGGTTGGTAACGTTAGTCCCCTGGAACTTTACTTGTCATGGACACTGAATGGCACTTAGGGCAAAGGGAGATAAACATCATCTCATCTTTAGTTTGCATATTGCTTCTGGCTGACAACTTGTCATGTTTAACTTTGGTTTTTCATATGGAAAAAATAGCTTTTTTTTTTTTAAGCTAAGAAAACGATTAGTTTGCTTTATCCGGAATTCTTTTTTTAATTTTGGGTCTAAGGGAAGTCTCATAATACATCTTACAAAGAGGATGAGGATTAGGAGACAAGGGAATTGGAAAGAAGCAGAGTGCATTGCAGGACAAATACTCACAATTTTCACTCTAGAGACAGTAATTTTTAGTTTTTATGCACCTAAATTCTTTCTTTGAATTGGCATCACACCAAACCTTAGTGCAAGATTTCTTTGTGGCCTGTTCTCGCCGATCCAAATTCAGATCTTGAATTGACATTCATCACACTAAACCCTTTTTCTCATATAACTGGGGTTAGGAATGTTGGAATCTCAATTTTGTTTTTAGGCCCTAAATGTTAGAACTTTGTATTAGATGGTTACGATTTCTAGATTTGAGGCACTAAGAAACTAGTTATATGAAATAAGGCAATATAGTTATTAGTTATTACGCCCAGTCCCAAAAGTAAAACACTATAATTATTGTTATTAGTTAGCTTCTCAACAAGCATTTGTAATAAAAGAAAATTAAGAAAGTGAAATGAATTAAATTTCTTTCTTAAGTTTTTGTTTTTGTTCAGGATTTTCTTTCTTAAGTTAAAATCAATTTATACATCTTATCTTAACATGTGAAAAATTTTCTTATCTAGGTTAAAATGTATAGCTTAATTTTAACTTTTGGAAGAAATTTGATTTGTCTTTATCTTTATATTTTTTTTCTTACAAGTATTTGTGGAGAAATTTTGTTCAAATTGAGTTTTAATATATTCAGTAATTACCTAATTTATAATACGAACAATATTTGACAGTTGTTTATAATCGTATTTGATCATATTTAATAATGTTCAAGGTTCTTTGCAAGTTTTGTTAGAAGGTACTCTTTCGTTCTCTTATGCTATCAATCGTTAGCACTCCCTTATTAGGATATCTTACATTGCAAAATTAATGAAGAATAGAAAACTTTCACATGCAATGCGTTTTACCTGAGAGTACATAATTTTTTACAGTAACGGAGAACAGCCTCTGGTGGAAAAGTATATGTAGGTTAATCAAGTTCCTAATCTTTTTCTACTATCCTATGAATAATGCCGAAAAAAGTTTAATCGTTTAGATAAGGAGGATTTTAGTAAGTTCTATACAAGTAATGCGGATTTGTAATTTAAAAGAAAAAAATGGAGATATTTCTAAATTCTTTCGCCAATCGTATCATTTCGTTTCTGGGTGTAAAACCAATACAATACTACTATCAAGCATCATCTCATTATCATGAAAACTTTGAAAATGTAATATACAATACGCTACGTGATTGACTTAAATGTGTCTTATGTTGACCGTTGGGATTCGCAACATGGGATTCTGGATTATGATCATGCATTCTCGCCTTCTTGTAATGTTGACAGAGTTTACACACAATGGATTAACAGCCTCACTAATGAAAGGAAGAAAAACGTTATTTGGCTCAACCAATAAATGATTAAATTTAATTTTTTTTTTCAAAATACATATAATTGAATTATAAACATACTAAAATAATGTACAGAGCCTTAACAAATAAATATTAACAAAATACATTGAAATTCCTATAGTCATATCATATCCCATTCACCATAATGAATGAAGAAACAACACAAAAGCCACTTAATCTATATTAACAGCTCAATAGTAAAGAAAAATGAAAAATAAGATTGACAACTAAAAAAAAACAAAAACAAAGAACCAATCTATTTGACCTTGTCATTCAGATAAGCCATTGGTTCCCAGATTGAAGCCACAGTCAAAGGCCTTGACTTCCAACACAAGGCCAACCTACTCTTCTCATACTGGACCCAATACCCTCCACCAAAGAGGCTTACCAAGAATTTGGCTTGTGAAATGTTACATGTACTTATAGGAACACGTTTAAACCCTTTCAAGGAATAAAACCCTTCCTCCCACACCATTCTCTCCTTTCTCTTACAAGGAAACTGCCTCACACTGTCCAATATTCTGAGCCCAATAACCTCTTTCTCTATCAGATTCAACTCCATCCTGTGGCTACCCCATAGATTACTAGCAAGTGAATCACAAAGTGCAGTGTAGTGATGCAAAGCCTCACAGAAGAACTCCACAAAGGACATGGACTTGAGCCTAGGAAAATTAAATAGTTCTTCTTCCACTAAAACAACAAGCCTTGGGGACAATTTGGTCACACCATCCAAGAATGTTTTGACCAATGAGAAGCTCCTATTAGGCATCCACTGGTGTATCATGCAGTTGACTATGAGTGTTTGACCAAGTTCAATTCCTTGAAAACCTTCTTCCCTTTCCATCATTAACTGGTCAAACATGAATGGAAAGTTGATAGAAGCTGCAAACTCTTTGAGCCTTCTTCCTGTTTGTTGAACAGAATCAGCACCTCTTTGGTCCACTGTGATGGCTGTTACTCTAAGGGAATTAACACTTTTCTTCATTGCAAGGTCAACCATCAAGGGTGGCCACTGAATCCCCTCCATGATATCAAAATCAATGATGTGAAGATCTTCAGCACCTTCTGTGGCCTCTAAGATTGCTTGGTTTGCAGTGAAATGAGCAAATTTTACATAGGGAGAGAGTTCTTGGAGAACCTGAAACACACAGAAAGCATTTGTGTGTGTAGAAACAGCACCACACTGTAGCAATTCAGGGGCATTTGTGCTTTTATAGTAGAGACTCTGAGTAAAGAAAAGAGCCAACCTGTTCAATAAACCATCACCATTTTCTAAAGATGAGGCATTGTTAAGTTTCTCAATTATATCTGAAGCAAGGGGCCAGTTTTGTGCTTCAACAGCTTCAGCTCCTGTTAGCAACAGATCAGCTAAACTAGTCTCTTCCATTAGCTCTGCTTGGATTCCCTTCAAACAAGAATCCCCTTCTTCCGTTGAAACATGCACATTTTCCTCAGCACTAAGGGTAAATCCATCACAAAATTCAGTCTCTAGTGGATCATTATGGTTCAAGAAACCAAAGTCCTCTTGGTTGTTTGCATGTTGCTGCAGCAATCCTTCCATGGAGTACTCTTGATCATACGTTTCATCTAGGAAATTATTTGGAGATAAGAGATTTTCTGTTTGAAATGGAAATGCATTTTCTGAGATACACTCATGGAGTTGATTCATGTAAGGAGGGCCAAATGAGTAATAAAATTGCTCAAAATCCATCGCAGATGGTGAAAAAATAAAAATAAAAAAGGCTTAAACAAGGCACACATGGGTAGAAACTTAATTCGAGCACTCTTATAAATAGACAACCTAATCTTTAATTATGATGTGTATTGGAAGTTGACAAAACTGCCTTCTAGAAGTAGCTTAAATGATAGGAATGGAGTAAGATTAGTATCAGCCTACTAGGAAAGTTGAGACTTGAGAGCCTTAGCCCAAAAGATTGTGTGGATAATGTATACGGGAATATATGAGAAAAATGTATGTATGTATGAAGATTTATCTAGTGAAAACTATTTTATATGAGAGTATCAATAGAGAAGAAACTCCAAGCTTATCCCTAATATTAGTTTTGTCAAATTAGTATACTTGCATATGTTTTTGAATTATGCTTTTTAAGTAATGGAAATTGTTATCTATTGAAGGATGTTTAGGAGTGTGCTTTTAAAGTCTATGTCGAATCAGCAATGAGTGAGTGAATCAATTTATATGGAATTGTTTTGATATAAATAATTATTATGTTTTTTAAATTGAATCTAAATATGTAACTACATTAAATATTTGGAGGAATAATTTCACTGTCCATAATGATCTTACATAACTTAGATAACATTGCTTAAAGTGGATAATATCTTTGGGTTATAAAAAAAAATCTTCATTTACAATTGGAATTTGAGTCATCTGTTAATCATCATAATAGGCTGATATGGTTCCACTTGTATCTTTCCTTATAATCCCTAATAATGGTTTGAATGATCATGATAGTAAGATAAAAGTGAGAAGGGATGAAAAAGAAATTGGGAGTTAAGAAAATTAATTAAAGACTGAAAATCCAATTTTGAACTTTGTAAGAACTAAAATCAAAAATTTGAGAATTTTCTTGGGATAAAAGACATTTTTAAATTGACATGAAAAACACTTGGGCACATAACAATCATATTCTAACCATGTCACACTTGTATATATAATAGATGAAGATTGGTCCCTTTTTAAAAAAATATAAGAGTCATTTGTAGGAGCGAAAAAGATATTTAAATCCTAAAAATATAAATTCAAATTGAATTCATAAAATTAAATAATACAAGTGATTCTGTTGAGTGGATCATGTACTTTTATTTTTTTAAAAATATTTACATATGTTAAAGAATGAATGTTAATCATATATTCTTAAACACACTTTTTTTGCATACATTTTATTCTTAGTTTATATTTATTAGAAATCATAAAATTGTAAGTAAAACCTACTTAAATAAAAATAAAATTTTCATTATTGTTTATCTATGAGCACAAAGTTCTCATTAATTCACTTTGCCGAAAAAGAAAAAAAAAAAAAAAAACAAAGCTCTATATATAAAAGTTTTCTTAGGTATGATGACAACTGTCACAGTATAGCTAAATTAGTGATCAACCTGCAGTTTGTTTACTGCAGGATCTCGTCTCTTAAAATTTATTTTAAATTTAGTAAAACAGAAATTTAAAAATACGACTAAATAATTTCGAATGTGAAGATGCGAAACTGTACCTTCACACCCCTGCAGTATTTTTACAATTGCAAGGAATCCACAACCAGCTAGTTTAATTTGTATAAAAAACGATACTCTTACTAAATTTATTGTTAGTGGAAGTGGAACCAATATAATCAGTGGACCAATATAATCAATAATTAATAATCAAGTATAAAAACATGTTAAGCCAAAAAAAAGTATAAAAACATGCAACTATTCTGTGTATGCCATAAGTGTCTGGAAATAATAATAATAATAATAATAATAATATATGATAATTATAAAAATAGGACACGTGACGTGGATGAACGTTGGTCAGAGTGAGTCCAATCAAAACAACGCAAAACAAAACAAATAATTTTAGGCGTATCGAAAGGCAACAAAAGATGATGAATTTATTCAGTAAAAAAAAAAAAAGCTGATGAATTTATCATTAGGGTTTCGAAGCATTTAACAATTCACTCTTTGGAGTTTTCGGAAATTATGAATGGAAAGTTGCAAAATATCAAATGAAGATTTTCAGTATATTCTTTGCACCCTATTACTTTAACGATTAGTTTATTGGTGTGATGTTGTCTCCTCCAATTTGTTTGCTGAGTCCAAAACGAGATTCTAACTGAGCTTACGTAAAACCAAAAGTAGGTAGTTACAAACCCACAACTACTGACACTGAAGTTTCAGGACGTGAAAGTTACAGCAGAGAGTTCAGACAATTGGATTGGTGGATCCTATTAATTAAACCTAATTACTTACGCAAACAAGTGAGCATAATAGTGTCTTGGTGTAGTTGGCTATCTTTGTTTACAATCATGGGGTGTTATTATAATTTTAATATTCCAAACAAGTATTTATGTAAAAGACATGTAACTCAAATGGTTAATTAATAAGGTTTTGTTATATTCACGAATAAGAATAATTTATTTAATAAAAGAATTGTGTTTGGTTTTTATTGTGTAAAAATATTGAATCAATAATAATCATACAACATGATCAAATAATTTATGATCTACATTAGATTGACGGATATATGCGACTTTTGATAAAGGAAAAAATAATATAAAAAACATATTTTTTCATATGAATTTGAATATTTATTTGTCACATTTTCATAAACTAGTATCTTCTATAAAATTTAAAATCAACATCGATAAATTACTGTTTTATATAAGAGAAAGAAATAGATAACAAAAAACTTCATCATAACAATAAAGAATAATAAATAAAATTTAAATAGTCATTAAAAGATTAAAATCACACGTTAATCATGATAATAGAACTCAAAGTAGATTAAACCTTATATAAAAGTTTAAAAACAAAAGTTTGCCAGAAGCATACTATAAGTTTCCTCTCATGTAACATTGGTCATCCGAAAACTTTTGGTAACAGGACAAGACAAACATCCTGAGCCATATAAGCCAGTTTGCCATGATATGTGTTTACTTAATTGGGTGGGGAATCAGACCCATGTGCGAATATTCTCCTCCTTTAATGGATGATGGATCTTTAAATTAATTATAATTGATCAAGTTTAATATATAAATCAGCGATTGTACCAACAATAACATTTATTATTTGCTTCTTGCCACATACACTAGGTTTTAATTTTTTAATAAATCATGCATGAGCTAGCATTCTATCATCAATAACTGATTTGATCAATTAGCATTAGCTGCTCAGGTATTTATTAATCTCTTAAGTTGACATTAGTAATGTGTCCAAATAGTGCCCACAAAAATAATTGAGTCCAATACACTCCGAAGTGAGTACGTTTTGTCCAATTCGATCTGTCTAGCTATTTGCTTAATTATCTGTTGGCATACTTCATCATACTGTTTTTTAGACTAAGTGGCATAAGATTTAATGTTAAACATATAGAGGAAGTATTTTGTACTCGTGTAGAAGTCATTAGATGCATATGTAAAATTGTGTTAAAAAGCATTTAAAAAAGATGTTATATATATATATATATATATAATATTGTGGTATATGTATTATGATTGTATGAAGAACCTGTAGACTGTATTTATATGTAAATGTTAGGAAATTAATTTTTTTTATGTTCTTATGTGTTACATATTATATTAATAATTATATTATGTTATTTAATATATATTAAATAAATTAAAGTGATCAATTAAATATGTCCAATTAAATTATTAAGTAAATATAGGATAAATGAGAAGATACTAATGTTGGATTAATTAGGTATAAAGAGATTTTACTAATCTAATAATAAAGAAAAAATACTATATATATGATTATGGTCCCTAATAGGTTAAATCAAATTTTGATTTTTTTTTAAGAATATCCTTTAAGGAGTGATTTGATTAAGAAAAATTAAAACTCATAAGGAATAGCTAAATACTAGAAGATTAAAGATAAATCAATGTAAATAAATATGTTTTATTTATTTAAGATTTTTTAATGATTTAATATAATATCTTTGGGATTTTATTAGATGATGATTTTCATCCAAAAAAATTTAGGAATTAATTTTTCTTAGTAAAATCATAAAAGCGAGTGTGATGAGGAATCTGCACAAGTGTAGATTGTATAGTGTATACACTTTCAAGATAAGCTTAATAATAAGCTCCCCTGTTAATAAAAAAGAAACATCAAAACAGATGGAACAAATCCACAATAATAATTACAGCCTTTTATGCATAATATTCAATTGCGAAATTATTTAACAAAATTAATTTAAAATACAATTCCTTGAATACCTCCCTCAAAACGAGATTACATATGCGCCACAAAATGTGTGTGATTCAGATATTTGAAAGTGTAACTATAATTTCAGTGGCACCTTTTCTTATTTCTCAGGCCTTCTTAACCCTGGTAGGAGAAAAATGAAAGGGAGAGATGGGATGAAATTAATTATGTTGTTTAATGTATGAGAAAAAGAGTAAAAAAAAAAAATTAAAATTGTATAATTTTAACATATTTTTACTTATCTATTTTTTATTTTATTTTATTTTCATATTTTGATTTTTTATTATTTTCATTCACCGTATTTTTTTCCACACTACTAAGCTAACGGACTCTCTATATTATGGTCAATGATACATCAATATGGCGCCATATCTGAAATAAGATGTAAACATGTCACATCTTTAACGTACTAGTAGCCTAATAAGAACAAATTAGCACAGAGACGTACGTTTTGGTTGTTGGTCACTCCATTGGTCCCAACCCTCCACTAATGTTCTTGCTTGACATAGAAAATGAAAATCATAATACCAGCCAAACTAATGGGTTCGTAGTTGTATTTTTGTATGTAATTCTCACATCATGCACCTGCCTAATATTTGGGCAAAGTACATTCTTGTTATTAATTGCAGAAGGCTCAAGGCTTTTATTTCCGGTGAAACCTTCAAAAAAAGAGTTTGGTTGTGTAGAATAAAAAGAAATAAAAAAATATTGAGAAGAAATATTTTAATTAAAATGATGTTAAAAGTATAGGATTACATTATTTTTTGAATTTTTTTTCTTAAATAGTAATTTTTTCTAGGCAACCAAATCAAGTGTGACATTTGTGAATAAATTCATGCAAGAAATCTAAGATATGAAAAGAAGGATCTTATCTTTGTTGTATAGGTACACAATTATAAGTTTTTTTATTCTTAAAAATTGAAGATAATATAAAGATGTATATAATACAGTCACGTCCTATTTTATTAATTGAGTTAGATTTCTTTGATCTACTATTATAAACTAAACAATCAATATTAGTTTTTGTCTTGTAATATGTGTTGCTATTAAATTTATTCCATTTATAGTGAGGGAATAATTTTTTAATTAATAGTTATAATTTTATTTTATTTTCTAAAATAATCTTGAACTCTTAAATAAAGGTGGATTTGGTTGTGTCTAAGAAAAATAATGAAAGAGAATTGAGAATAAATATTTAAATTAAAGTAGAGAGAAAAATGTGTGAGACTTACATATAATTTTGAAAATTTCTTTCATTTTTTTTTTTTTATTTCTTCACATCCAAACACACACTTAATGAATCAAATTTGCATGTCTTATAATTTTAAAAGTTATAGGTATATATAGTACGAGTATTCGGATTAACGGAATGTCCTATATATCCTTCGACCTTCAACACAATGAAGCACAAGTCACCCCTCAAAGTATTTAGATACTCGACTAGGTCGAGTACCCGACTACGCACCAGAGAAATGTCTCTAAAACACACAAGTGTTCAGGTATTCATCAACACAAGTCACCCCTCAAAAGTATTCAAGTATTTGACTAGGCCGAATATGTATAAGAGAAATATTCACAAACCAGACAAGTATCAGGTATTCGACACAATTGAATACCCAAACACTGACTAGTGATCGATTTTGTAAACACATACATAGGCGCATGCCAACTTATTCACTAAAACCTCGCTTAAAGCACCAGGATAGTTGTCAAGGCTGAATACCCGAACATCCCCTAAAAACCACTTTGGCCCTTGATAAGCTGCTCGACAGTGTGATCGGTGCTCGGCCTAGCTGAGAACGCAAATATCCATAAAGCATGATTACCATAAGTAAAAGTCATTAGAGATATTTAAGTAGTTATCATTAAGGCTATAAACGTAAAACTTAATGACTTTTACCGGAGCATTACCTAAAATGGTAATAACATACCAAGGCCCCATTAAAATATATATACAAATAGTTGTAGGAATATTGAGGTAGAGGACTGTTCACATTATATTAAATATTTGTTTATTGCTCTTGTTTGAGATCTAACTTGAGCGTCGGAGTGTCTTTGACATGTATCCCTCCCTTTCTTTTACCAATAAGCATCGATCACCAAAAGCAGAAGAATTTGGAAAATGAGTTACCAATGAGAAAAGTTACCTGATTACCCCTTTATAAGTACAATAAGAATATTTTGAAAGTTGGAAAAAAATATGTCTCGTGTGGTTCCTATAAGTTAACCTTTTTCTCTCTAAAAACATATTTTTTTTTGCTGAATTGTTTTTATAGTTTTTTTTAATGTTTTTTTATATGATCACTATAGTTTCATTTTTTTTATTATTATAAAGGGCATATATGTGGGTTGATGTAATTTCAAAAATAATCAAAATTAATTCACTCAATTTTAGCTGAGTTTAACTTGACTAAAAATTTGGTTCAAGTTTGACTAAGTCCAACTATGATTGATTAATTAAATTAACAAGGAATCAGTATCTTAAATCTAACTCATATAATCATATATGGACAATCAAGAAGTATTATTATTTTTTATTTGTGAGAATCTAACATAGGTATCGAAAGATTTACAACAATTCACACATTATGTTAAATTAACTGAGTTAGGTCAATCGGTACAATCAAGATTAAATGTTATTAAGAGGTTACATTATCACTAAAAAATTGTGTATATTTATCTTTTAATATTAATCATATGAATGATATAATGTTTACAATTTTCATTTCTTAGAGTAAAAAATCATGAATTTTTATCTTTTAATGCTACATCTAGAAATGTCCATTTTGTATATAGATGTCACATCTATTTGGTCTTTTATCTTAATTTTTTTATTCATTTTTGTCCTTTGTCTTTAAATAAATTCATTTTAGTCTTTTATATTTTAAAAAAAGGATCAAAATGGTCATTCCGCCAATGCACACTTAACACTGTTTAGGAAACTAAGATAGTGACGATTTTTAACTATCACTATCAAACATTTACAAATTTGAAAGAAAAAAAACCATACTCCCCACATTCACAACTTCCCTCCTCCCATCTATGTCTTTCAACAACACAACCAAATTTCACAAGTTGTGTAAAGTGGCTTAGTAGTGGTTCTTTGACGCAGTTGAAGCGCACTTATTGCAACAAGTTAAGATATAGAGCTATGACACAAAACTGTACCAGCGACAATGTTGATGAGTGACTTTGGTTGGGGAGGCAAGGTAGATCTATACCAGCAAAACTGTAGAGCTCCACCACACGCGTGCTTGCGATCGTTGTCGTGTTGCAAAGGTTGTCACACAAACTCGGATGCGAGATCATACACTTGAGGAACTCCTTGCAGACGTTAGGGAGCGCAAGGATGCAGTGGTGTAACAGGAACTGGATCTCATCGACGATGTGGTTGTCGTGGTGAAGGAGAAGGTTGGGAATTAGATTGAACCCTAATTAAGGAAATTGAGGATTTTTTTGAGTTAATTTCCCACCATTTTAAGACCATTCATTCATGTTTTTTGGATTGTGGGTGTGATTGGTATTTTGGAGCTGAAGATTTTGTTGTATGTTGTTGAGTTGGAGATGAAGGAAAAAAATACATTTTGTAGTAGTTTTTAGCCATCAATATGTTAGTTTCATTAATGATGTTAAATTTGTATTGGCAGAAGGACCATTTTGATCATTTTTTAAAACATGAAAGATCAAAATGAATTTATTAAAAGATAAAAAAAAATAAAGGATCAAATAGTTTATTTGTCCAAAAATAAAAAACTTGGGCCTGTTGGGCCAATTCTTCATGGTTCTATGAAAGAAGACAGAAGTGTAAATTTGGAGAGCATATACGCATACGCAACGCAATTCGTAAGAAGATCGCGATCTTCTGAAACATGTCTAGGGAAGAGGAAGAAAACGCCGCAGAGCTCAAAATTGGAGACGGTAATCAAATTCTCTCATAGGGATAGGGCTAGTTGCTCCAATCTGTGACACCATACGCCATTACGCAACTTTTGAAGCCCCATATTATAATTTCTAAACTTGAATTAGGGGAATGTTTGTTTCATAAGGACTGACATCATGTATCTTAATTAAGGAAACCCTAACCCTAAATCGTAAGCGTCTGTCATTTAAACGTTTACTGTATAACTTTATGAAATTCACATTTTAGTTGCTAATTTTACTATACGGCATTCACGATAGTGTAAAATGAAGTGGAGAAGTCATTATAGAATTAATGGCATTTTGTAACTAAAGTGAACAAACCTGTAGGTATATATGCTAAAAACCAAGTCATTGGTGAGCATTTTTTGGGTCGCTTTAAGATCAGTTCCATATGTACGAATTGGCACAAGTTTTGTCTCAGAGTCTCCCCTGATTTGAGCTATATATTTCCTTGCTAATGCCAAAATAATTTCAAAATACAATGTCTTGTTGGTGATTCGGTTTTCACATTATAGAAATGTGACTATTAACAATTTGTCTAGTTGTTTGGAAGTGGCGTGAAAACTAAAGAGGGAGTAACCATTATAGTAGCAAGCCAGTGTTCCCCTTTTACTGTGCCATTTTCACAGACGTGGTTCCCAAATTAAGAAAAAACCAACCTAGAAAAGAATTGAATATGACAAATAAAATTAATGTTTTAAGACACTAATAAAATTATGGAAGAATTTAAGGGTAGAGATTTGAATCTTAGATAATGCAGGAAGTAAACTATCATTATCTGAAAAATTTAGTAATTTGTACTTTAACTCATATGGTTCTGAAGTTTAAGCTGTGCTATTTATTAAATTTAAGAACCAAATGATTTGTGTGTTTTATTTGCAAATCCATATCTGCAAGATGCATCATGCTCCTTGCACAAAGCTGTCTTACATCATCAGAAATCTATTTGATTCTACAATGAATGGTTTTATTGTATTGCATCATGTTTGATTGCTTGAACATGTATTTACGTTTGATATTTCACCTTTTGATTTCACACTAATGAAATAGTTTTTTTTCCAGAGTTTTTGAAGGCAAAGTGCTTAATGAACTGTGAAGTTGCATTGATTCTTGAGCACAAGTATGAGCAGCTTCAACTGACATCCGATGATCCCATGAATCAAGTTTCTCAGTGAGTTAGATGCCTTATCAAGTTCATGGTTATTTAAGACAAAGATCCTGGTATAATGTTTTGTGATGCCCTTGGAATAATTAGTTTTTGTTACAATTGGCTTGCACTTATTTCCTCCATGATCTTGTCTTTTATTACACAGCTGAAAATGTGTTCCACTTTGGTGTACTTTAAATGTAATAATATTAACATTATAAAACATGTCTGCAAAGTGCAAACTTCCTGATCCCAATTGATATTTTTTCCTGAATTATATTTGATATTGATAATGAGATGGAAGAGGAGCATAGTTGTTGGGCATGATTCCCACCTTATAGCACTGATTGTTTTTCTCTTCTTCTCTCTCAGGGTATTTGAAAAGTCACAGCAGTATGTGAAGCGTTTCAGCCGCTATAAAAATCCCGATGCTGTTAGACAAGTTCGAGAGTATCCTAAACTAAATTGAATAACCCATTTGTCATTTCTCTTTGTCCATACATTTTACTTTCAGTTTAATTATGTTGAATGTCAATGTCAATGTTCTGTTCTTTTAGAAAAATTGACCAAGTTCCTTTCATATTGTTATTGGCTTTTTATTGTCTACATTAATTTTGGATTTTCCTTCAGTTTAAGTAATATCTGTCTTTTGATCAATTAAAGGACTGTTGTATCTCATTTGGTTTTTCTGAGAAAAATTAGTCTATGTTAATTCCTCTTTTCCTGGAAGGAAATGCTAAGAAACTTGAAATTTTATTGCCATACTTCAGAATTGTGTGATCTTAACTGACATACAGAATTCTCGCAAGATATCAATTGGCTGAGTTTGAGGTAATACACCTATTTGCTTCATGAATTGAGTTAAGGAAGCAAGTGTTCACATTTTGTTTTGAAAAACGTTTAGTGAGTTGTCAGTTCACACATTACAATATATGATTCTTTGTTTAAATGAATATTTTGCAGTTGTGTCCTTGGCAACCTTTGCCCGGAAACTGTGGAGGAAGCTATTTCTATGGTTCCATCTATCAAGGTAAAAATAATTTGCTTCTCCCTCTTTTTTGTATGAGGTATGTTTGGTTTTTTTGGGGGATGATTTCCATTCTCTCTTTGATGCTTGTTAAAATGAACTAGGAAGGAAACAGAGGATTTAACAAAAGCAAATATGACATGTTTTTATAAATTCCTGCTCCTCTAATCAAATAACTGTTAAAATTCAATTTTGACAAGCACCAGAAAGTGTATAAAGTAATTTAGTTTGCAAAACACCTCGAAGTGGAGATAATTGAAGGATTTTGTTATGTTAACTAGAGAGATCTCTTATTATACGACGTTTGCTGGTGAGGTAACCAGCTACTTGGAAATATTATTCATTCCCTATTGGCCATTGGGTTCTGGGAAGCTGCTAAGCAAATTATATTTTGCATGATATATCTGAATAATAAACGTAACAGCTATTAAATCTTTTACGTTAATTGCATCATTTTTTTTTTTACCTGCAGTCAAGAGGACGGGCTCAAGATGATGAAGCAATCGACAAAATGTTAAATGACTTGTCGTTGATTAAGAAATTTGAATAAATACGCCAGTGTGTGTGATATAATGCTTGTTGGTACCGTATAACATATCACTTGACTGCAAGCAAACATTCTTGTGGTTTGATTTACAGAAATGCTTGGTAATTATATTTAATCAAGAAGGATTTTGACACATCGTGCTGGTGTATGAGAATGCTTTTGACCTGTTATGATGATTATGCGGTTGTGAATGTGATTATTATTGCAAGAAGATATATTATTATCCTTTAAGTGGTGACGGGGGTAAAGGAAGAACTTGACGTAAGCACTGGTTCCTACGAATATTTCGCCTAGCACTCAATGCTAAAAATCATACTATATGTTAAGACTATATTTGATTTTTGAAGATAAAATATAGAATTGAAATTGGTTTTTGATATTTAATTACAAAATTCATTCAAATGATATTAAAATTTAAAAACATAAGAGGGTATACATATGGTATATGCATGCTAGGTGTGTGGGATTCACCTCTTATAATTTATATTTTAACAACTATTTTTATTTTTGTTCAAAAAAAAGAAAAAGAAAATATATACTCTGAATTCATCATGCCTCACCACACGTAACACCGCTCCAGATAATTTACATCCTTGAGATAGAAACACAAAACAAGAAGAGGATGAAAATACATCTCTTAATGTTTTTTTTAGTTTTAACACTTGTTTTGTAAATAGTATTTTAAAATGTAATATATTTTAAATAATGAATTAATTACTGAGTAGTATGATACTGTGATGCAGATTTTAAAGCCAAAAAGTGAGAAGAAAATCAACTGTCTTAATTTTTTTTTCAATGCATGTTTTGTGCGCATTTTCATAACAAAGGTAAGTCTTGGACTATAGTTGCGTGTCCAAAGAGTGCAAGTGATTAGTTCACAATCAAAGGATTTATTGTAGGAATACAATGAGAATACCCACAACCCCCAAACACTATTGTATACATGGTAATTACCTAAACGATGATCTTTTACAATATACATGATAAATACAATAAAACGTAGTGAATCTACAGCCTGTAGACGAAGCTTCTGCCTTGTTATATACAATATGCGACTATTAGCAGTTTCAAGTATTTATACACAATATAAGGCTGTACCATGGCAGCCAGCTCAGACCTGATAATAGATCAAAACTTAACAGTCATAAAGACTTAATCATCATATTTACACGTATTTTTCATAACAAAGAACATATTCTTCAACTGGATGGACCAGTTTATCAAGGAAAAAAAAGACTTAAAGCTGTACATGTGTTTTACTGATTTAACATCAGCATAAACGCCATTGGGCAGAAGCATAAGTGTACTATACTATATGTTATGTACTATTTCTGGTGCTTACTACCTTGCGTAAGCAACAAGTTTTTCATCTCTTTGTAACCATGGAACTCTTCCAATGCATCAGCTGTTGTTTTCCTAGTGGCTATTATCCCAGAAGACATTATGCTCACTGGCCTTGATGCCTCTAGGATCTGATTGGGCCCTTGAGTGTTATTTTTCCAGGTTTCAGGGTATGCACCTTGTGAGAGGTGTTGTGAGGTGGAGAAATCTTGACGCAGAGGTGGCGCTTTCTTCAGCATATGTACAAGCACACCAACAGCAGCATCTTGAGACTTTCTAATGGGAAAGAATCCTCCCGCTTCAAGCGTCTCAGCTATATGACCGTGATCCAGAGATTCAGCTCTGGTTATGCACAAGGAATCATGTTAAAATTGCTAAATTAAAACAGTCTAGCAAATTTTATGTCATCTAAAGAAAAGAAAAGGAAAAATAATTAGACTATATATTTTCTTTTAAGTTTGACTCAATATAGAGAAATTATACATGAATTATTAATTAATTAGCACAAGGATCTAGGTGAAGTTGTGAACTGAGTCACAAATCTGAAAGTAGACCCCTATCTTGATGGATAACAAGTTAACAGCTATTTAAAATTAAAATTAGGATGAAGAATATGTCTCTTCCAGTCAAATCAATTAAATAAAATATAGCACAAGAGGAAACAATTGATAACTTTACAAGACTAAATGACATCAAATCAGGATGTTCCACAAAAAATGCAAACCGTTCCGGGTTCTAGACTGTTGGTTTGGTGACAAAACCTTCAGAAAAGTTGTTATAGACAGCTGGAAATCAGCAACAGTGGTGGGCTGGGGTGGTTATGCATTGAAAGAAAAATTTAAGGTATTAAAGCAGACCCTCAAAGTCTGGAACAAGCAACACTTCGGGGTCATCCAACAAAACATTAAAAGAATTGAGGCAGATATGAATCAACTGGAGAAGGACAGTGAAGAGATGCCGCTGAATGATGATGAACTGAAAAGGAGGAAACAATTACAGGAGGAGTTATGGGCTGCATCACAATCTTATGCGTCATTGCTTCGACAAAAGGCTAGATCGAGATGGGCTAAGGAAGGTGACTGTAATTCCAGATTTTTTCACAGAATTGTCAACTGGAAGCGGAGATCTAACATGATAAAAGGGATAATGGAAGGAGGCTGTTGGCTGGATGAACCCAGAAGTGTTAAAGAGGCAATCAGAATCTCGTTCCAAAGGAGATTTGAAGAATCCGTATGCGAGAGGCCTAATCTAGATGGGGTTAATTTCAGAATGTTAGACCAGCAACATAATGATTTACTGGTGGCACGTTTTGAGGCTAAGGAAGTAAGAGATGCTGTGTGGGAATGTGGGAGTGAGAAGAGTCCTGGTCCGGACGGCTTTAATTTTAAATTCATCAAAGAATTTTGGGAGATCATTAAACCTGATTTCCTGAGATTTCTGGATGAGTTCTATGTCAATGGGATTTTTCCTAGAGGTGGCAATGCTTCGTTTCTAGTGTTGATTCCTAAAGTTCATGATCCGTAGGGCCTTAATGACTATAGACCTATTTCTCTTATTGGATGTGTATATAAGATCGTTGCTAAGATACTTTCATCTAGGTTGAAGAAGGTGCTGCCATTTGTCATAGATAGCTGTCAATCTGCCTTCATTGAAGGGAGACACTTGCTGCAGAGCGTACTTGTGGTAAATGAAGTGGTTGATGAAGCTAAAAGATGTGACAAAAGCTGCTTAGTGTTCAAGGTTGATTATGAGAAAGCATATGATTCAGTGTGCTGGGATTTCCTTTTATACATGATGAGAAAGTTGGGGTTTTGTGAAAAGTGGATTTGCTGGATTGAAGGGTGTTTAAAATCAGCATCTATTTCTATCTTGGTTAATGGGAGTCCCACTACAGAATTTAAGCCTCAAAGAGGCCTCAGGCAAGGAGATCCATTAGCCCCGTTTTTATTTAACATTGTAGCAGAGGGAATTGCGGGCTTGATGAGGGAAGCACAGCAAAAAAATAGATTTGAAGGGTATAAGGTTGGCCAAAAGAAAGTGGACATCAGTATCCTACAATATGCTGATGACACTATCTTTTTTGGGATAGCTTCGGAGGAAAATGTTAGAACAATCAAGGTGATAATGAGGAGCTTCGAGATGGTGTCAGGGTTGAAGATAAACTTTGCTAAAAGTAGTTTTGGAGCTTTTGGAGTGAATGACCAGTGGGTGTGCAAAGCTGCTAGATACCTGAATTGTAGAAAGCTTATGGTACCTTTTGTATATCTGGGTGTTTCTACTGGGGCAAATCCGAGAAGGTGTGAGATGTGGGCATCATTAGTGAGGAAATATGAGAGCAGATTAGCAAGATGGAAACACAAACTCTTATCCTTTGGGGGAAGGCTGACCCTAATCAAGTCAGTCTTGAACTCATTACCTACATTTCTATTTTCTTTTTTCAGGGTACCTAAGAAGGTGGCGGATCGACTGGTGAGGTTACAAAGGCGGTTTCTGTGGGGTGGAAGTGATGATCATGGCAAGATTGCGTGGGTTAGTTGGGATGTAGTGTGTCAGGAAAAGGAGAATGGTGGCTTGGGAATTCGAGACCTGCAGAGTTTTAACACTGCATTACTTGGGAAATGGAGGTGGAATTTGTTTCACAGCAAAGGGGAATTGTGGTCAGATGTTCTGGAGTCAAAGTATGGTGGTTGGAGGAATCTTGATGCTACGAGAAGGACTTCTAGTGATTCTATTTGGTGGCGGGATCTGTGTAGCGTGTGCCAACCTTGTGAAGTGGAGGGATGGTTTAATAAAGGAATAAATTGGAGGGTTGGTTGTGGATCAAAG
>PYAF01000404.1:365758-401897 GCA_007407185.1 Glycine tomentella
GGGATCTGTGTAGCGTGTGCCAACCTTGTGAAGTGGAGGGATGGTTTAATAAAGGAATAAATTGGAGGGTTGGTTGTGGATCAAAGACTTTATTTTGGGAAGATGGGTGGCAAGCGGATGGCATACCTCTCAAGACGAAATTCCCAAGAATGTATCATAACTCTCAACAGCAACAACAACTCATTCAGCAAATGGGTTCATTGTCACATGATGGATGGGAATGGGGTTTTAACTGGAGAAGGTGTTTTAGGGAGGGGGAAGTTGAAACAGCAATAAAACTTCTAGAGGATATTCAGGGTCTGGTCATACACCTAGATCAGCAGGACAGCTGGAGGTGGGAGGGGTCACCAAATGGTAGTTATACGGTGGGAAGTGCCTACAAAGCCTTAAACAGCATGATGGAGATACAGGGTCAGAAGGAGGTATTCATAGACCTTTGGAAACTTCGCATCCCAAACAAAGCTGCTTGTTTTGCGTGGAGATTATTGAAAGATCGGCTGCCAACTAAGAGGAACTTGGCTCGGAGAAATATAACTATTGATGACCCTAGTTGCCCTTTCTGTGGTAACTATGTTGAGGAGGCAGCACATATATTTTTTAGCTGTCAAAAGATTATACCGTTGTGGTGGGAATCTATGGGCTGGATCAATGTGTTGGGGGCATCCTCGGTTAACCCGATTGATCACTTCCTCCAACATTGTTACTGTAATGTTAGTGGCATTAAAATACAGAGGTGGTATGTTTGGTGGATAGCACTGACATGGAGCATTTGGTTCCACCGCAACAGGATCGTCTTCCATAATGAAAACTTCAATGGATCTAAGTTGATGGAGGATGCTGTATTTTTTTGTTGGTCATGGCTAGTTAATCTGGAGAAAGGATTTAATATACCTTTCTACCATTGGTCTAGTCAGTTGAGTGTTGGGTTCTGCTAGATAGTTTTTTACCTTGTTTTTTAACTTCCTTATGAGTCTAACCTTAGGCTGTTCTTTGGCATCTTAATGCGGGTTGTTATCATGTATTAGGCTGCCAAAGTTCTGGTTGGCTCCCTGGGATGGTTTCTTTTTCAGTACTACTTGTACTCAGCTCTATCTTTCCTATACATATATATATATATATATAATTTTTTTTTATCAGCCCTATATATATATATATATATTATCTTTGCTGATCAAAAAATAAAAAAAATCGTACTTTATCTAGCAAATTCTTTTTTCAAGCAGGCAACACTAGATACCAGAACTACAAACTAATTCTTACTATAAATAATAAATGAAACCAATATAATCTGCAAGCAAACATGCTTTTTCTACTCATACAAAATACCACTTAATGTCTTTGCGTTCAGTCATCTCTCAAACCACACTCAAAATCAGACTGCAATGTCAGATTTCCATGCACTCACGGCTGCAAGATACTATACTATGGCCCCTATTTGGTATTAAAGCAAATTGGGGCTTTTGCTTTTCAGTTGCAACTTCCAGAGCATGCCCAAATCCATCCAGTGCTACGTGTCTCCCAGCTTAAAAACAAAACAGTTGGGAAACACTCGATCGAATTTAATCTACCTACAGAATTGGAAGTGGACCCAAGCATATCTCCAGCAGGTATTTAAAACCATCGTACATGTGGAGGCAATCAAACTGCACTTTCCAACCTTCAACCTTGAGGTCAAGGTTGACATTTTAAGTGAAGGTATTGTTAGGAAAGGAAATAATGAGCCAGAAGAGAGAATATGGAAAGTGTATACTAGAAGGAACAAAATGAATAATTAGATGCTAGTTAGACAGTTAAAGGGATAACAGTAAATTGTATACAGGGAAGGGGACTTTTTGGGAGGATTAGAATACCGAGCAACTGCTCTTGTGTAAAGGGGAGACCCTTTGGAGGAGGTTAACTCCTTGAATCTGCATTCAACAATAACAGAAGCCTTTTTTAATTCTTTCAGTTTCTTTTGTCTCTACTCTCCTATTGAACTGATAAACTCAGTTCTAACATCCTACTTCCATGGACGACATGAGGATGATCCTCAAAACCATGGCCTCCAATCCAGTGCAGAATGCTCCTATCTTCAAGGATGTCTCTCCACCTCTTAACAGGTCAGGGACCATGTTGTGTTGGTGACCTACTGACCTCTCTTTGGTATTCTCCTTCTGGCTGTTTCAAAGGAATTTCTATTTGAAGTTTCAAATATGCAAAGAGATTGGGCAACATAGCAGAACTCTTGGATTTCTCATATTCAATCTGGTGTATTTTCTTTTTCTTTCTTGGAGGATATCTTATAGCTTGTTTGGCTTTAGACAACATTTTCTATTTTCACTTCATAATTTCACAAGGAGTTACCAAAATGTCACCTTATTTTCATTTTATTTCTTGTTTTCAGACAGACTTATATAGGAAAAGTGAAAACAACAAAATATTGTTTTCACTATATCCAGTACAAGTCTTTGAAAACAGAAATCAAAATGAAAATAAGATGGCACTTTCCAAAATATTTGTGAAAATAGGAAATGTAAATAAAAAAAAAATTCCTCTTTTCTTTCTAAATATTATTAATTGGTAACAAAATCTAATCACGAACTAAACACACACCCCTAGCCCCTTCCCAAAATGACTGACTCCCTACTATCAACCTGGCAGTCAAATTATCCTTGGATTAGAAGCCAATATGCCCGCTCTCCTTACAATAAAAAATCTCTAGTCATTTTACATAATGGATTGATTATATATTTGAATCAATGGTATGACAGCACTGATGTTCCTGAAAGAAAATACACACCCCTCTCCATTGACAAAGAACTGTGGATTCCTTATTACAATTAAATAACAGTAAGGATACATATGATCCTGGTGATCCTGGTATTTTGTCTATTTAGCCTTCTATCATTCGACTGGGTTTTCAGAGACATAACTAGCTGAACTAGATCAAATTTTTGCCAGCCAGAAAATCAATAGAATTGTAGAAGGGAGAACATGATGGGAGGGTGCAACAGTAAATAGATTAATGTTGATTGTTTTAGGTGCCATACTATAAGATATGGTTAAAGAAGAAAAAGGCAGGGCCAGCAGATTCATTCACTCCAAATATGCCACATCAATCACTTATTTTTGGAAAGTATAGCGTTAAATACCAATAAAATACACTTTCAAAGATGAGGTAAAATAAAATTAGAAAATAATAGTGAGTCTAAAACATTTCAACAGTATAGTCATTGACATACACTTCATAAACATTTATACAATTTTGAGGAGAAATTTTACAGGCCCAAAATACTTTTGAAGAAAAGAAGAATATGCAAAACTTTCACCAAGATATAGGTGTAGCCAAATATTTATGCATATCAAAAGTGTGTTTACCAATTAATGTCTAGATGCTAATCTCTAAAGTGGAAAAGTTATAAACACCGTGTTTTGATACTACATGTCAAAATCTGTGCTGAAGACAGAAATAATGAAATTAAAACACACTTTAGAGCTTTTTTCTTATTTTGCTTCTATTTTTTAACCTGTTAGTCAATTTTTTGTTCCATTCCTAGATAAATTGTTACACATGATTTGAAGCGCAATCCTCACATTATTAACCTGGACTTTCCCAGACCAGAAACAGGAAATCCCAGTGGGATGGAAGTTCTCCTGTTCCTGTAACCTGTTCAACCGCCATTATGGATTTAGATTGTCTCCTATTTCTGAATTAAAAAATATGGCCAAAGAGAAAGGCACATTTTAATGCAAGGACCCACCATGATATATTGTAGGATCAACTAGTCATATTCATAAAGATTGTTATTCACTCTCCAACAAGACCAAATTCTGTCATTAGCATATCTAGCTTATGTAGTATTCTTATGTAAGAGATTAGCATATAAGCAAACACTAATGCAAGTGAATTACAGTTATGAAGTACCTGCTTCCTGGATCTGTCATATCATCATCATCTACATCAAATGGACAAGTAAAATCAGTATCATCAAAATCATCCTGATAAGACCTACTGGAGCTTCTGGAAATTGAAATCTGGGGCGAGCTGTTAGCTGATATCTTCACTCCAGAATATTTTCGAGACTCATCTTTTCCAAGAGAAAACGACTGCAGAAAGCAGAAGACACCCTTAACAAATCAAATACACTTTGAACTATGGAAAAAAGTACACTGTGGTTATAGCACAAACACAGCATACCTTCTCAGCTGTTGCTCCTGTTTGCATTGCATTTTTATCAATCTTACCAGTGCCCCTTGAACCTCTTAGGGGAGGAGATGGAGGCAAAATATGCCTATTGGAGTATCCAGGGGAATTAGCAACTTCAGCAGTAGGAATGCTGACTGGAGCACTTTCAGATCGTAAAAGTGGTTTGCATGGTAACGGCCCAGAATTAGAGGTTGAAGGTGATGCAGAGGGATAATAATCATCAAAATTTGTATTCTTCTTCTGAATCAAAGACATCTCAGTTGGATGAGGAGGCAAACTTGCAGGGGGGAAACGCCGCAAACTTGCACTATACCCTGATGAGAGTGATTCTGAATGAGTAGGCGAAGGTAAATAAGAAGGAGGTGAGGCTCTATAATGATCAAAGCTCCAACTACGCTGCCTTGAAGATGGCAACGATGATGGAGAGCCATGTGATGGCAATCCTGCCACAGGAAGAGAAGGAAACCTCCTTAATGGATCAGCCAATGGACTCCCAACATAATCAGTTATAACTTGTGGGGACATCGGAGTCGAAGGTTCAGAACTCACATCTGATGCGGAGGGGCAATACATTACACTAAGACACAGCCTACCAGAAGAAGTATCCACAGGGGTGAACCCGAATTTAATCATTTCAGCCTCTTGTTTCCGGGTGAAGGGCTCAACAAAAGAAGACACACGGTGAGCAATGGTAAAGTCCCTAATCTGTCCAGACGAATTAAGCTCTCGGAAAAGTTTATAGGCAGGTAAAAGTCTAACAGTGGCATACAAAGACCTCAGAAGCAAAGTTGATTTCTTATACAAGTTATGCAAAGAAACATTGCTTGATCTCCTACTGCCAGAATTAGAATCCCTTGTCTTCCTACTCTCATACTGCACAAGCCACCTCTCCACAATCTTTTCACTCCTTCCCACAACCCCCAATTCTTCCTGATCAGTGTTCCAGCCAAAAGGGCATCTTTCCTTCAGTGAAGAACTCCTAGGAAGAACCCTTTTTGGAGAAAAACTCACAGTCACAGGGTCCCAATCCAGAGGCCTCTGCACCAAAATCACATCAATCACTATGCACTCAAGATTGTTCTGGCGCCAGAGGTCAATGTTCTCCAACGCCGCGGGGCACTCCCGGAGAGCCAAATTGAACCACTTATCCCTCGGCCGCACACTAGACGAAGATGAAGACGATGAACACGGAGACGAAACAGCTTGATCACCATAGGAATTGCGTGAGGACACATAGAGTGCCCTTGATTCAAGTATTATGTGCAGGCTCTTGGCGAAGAACTCGGTGATTATTTGTTCCATCTTTGCAGCATCCAAGTGTGCATTGCCATGAGACGATGCCATTACTTTCAGGTGTCAACACAACACAGCCCCCAATTATTGCAGTGCGTTTCACTAAATCAACACCACACACAAGAACTTCAGGATTCAAATGCAACCAAATGATCCATCAACTCTGTTACTAATAATACTAGGTTGTTTAAAAAGAACACGACAACAACAACAACGTAAAAGGGTGTTCGATTCTTCACTAAAAAATCTGTCTTGAAAAACAACAGCAGCACCGTTATACAATTGAAGAAGAAACGCGCGTCTTTTGTGAAAGGAACAGAATTCTATATTATTGTGATTACCTGTGCATGTGAGAAAGGGTTGGATGATGGGGAGTGGTTGAAAGGGTTGATGTGTGGGTCTTATCTATCTAAGAAACTTGATGTTCTGTTCTGTGAGTTTACACGAAATATAATGAATGAAGTGTTGTGTTGAGAGAAGCGAAGCAAATCAAAGAAAGAAAGTAGGCTGGTGGAGGAGTGGAAGAGTGGGACCCTTTGGCAGAGGCCGTTGTTGGCTAAACCCGGATGCATAACATGATTGAAGAAACACCACATCATTTTAAAGATCAAAATCCTATGATATGATCTACTATTTTTTATGTGGAACCCATTTTCGCTTCTATTCGCTCTGGTTTTTTTTCTTCACTTTTTTATGTTTCTGTTTGATACTATTATCTTTATCTCCATTTAATCTCCAATTTTTTTTATAAAAAATGTTTATTTTAATACTTTGTTTGGATTAAGAGAGAAATTAAGAAAAAGAAAATAAGGTTAGAAATAAAGGAAAAATATATTACTTGAATGAAAATAAATATGTAAGAGAAGGAGTAGAAAAATATCTCCCCCTTTGTTTGGATGGGCAAAAAGAGAGTGAATATAAATTTGATAACAAAAAATACTTGTATACCAATTAAAAAAATGTAATTTTAATCTATTATTTTTGTTAACACAAAATTATTATTTATTTTTTAAAAATATAAACTTAAATATGATTTTAGTCTTCATTAAATGAGAAACTTTTGATTTAGTCCATGTAAATTTGAAATTATTATTTTGTTTTTTTAATAAGTAAATTTTAGTTTTGGTCATGTAAAATATTTTTGTTTGATTATCATCATTCCAAAATTGAAATCAATTGTTTTAGTTCTAAATTCATTAATTAACAACAACAAAAGGATATATCCTTCTATCTTCTAGTATAATATTATCATTAATGTTTTTTTACCAATGAATCTTTAAAGAAATCAAATTTTATGATATTTTTTTATTTTGTTTTGCGAATGATAAATAATTTTGAGTAGAAATATATTTTGTTTTGCAAATCGATTTTTTGGAATTTTTTTTTTTTTTGAATTTTTTGAATTAAAACAATTTATAAACACTCCTAAATATGTGTTTATATTTATAAAAAGAATATAAAAGAGAATCTTATGTATAATTTTGTCTAGTGTTCACAAAACGTTAAAGCCTGCGAAAAAAAAAAGGTTTATCCACCCTACAGGATTCCAACAAGCCAGGGGAATGGACCCCACATTTTTATGAGCCTTTATTTTATTTTATTTTATAAAAAATAGTTTTTATGAAAAGAAAATGAATATCCTTTAGAGATGTTTTGATTTTTTAGTATTAAAAATTGAAAAATATATTACTTTTGAAAACAGATTTTAAAAATTACTCCTACCAAATCATTTTTGTATGTTTCTATTTTTAAAATCAGGAAAAAAAACAATAAATAACGTATGTATTTTATGTATGATTATAAACAATACACTTTTTTTATAAAAAAAAAAAATAAAAGAATTTGTGCGAATGTGAATGGATTGTACTCTGATTCCATTCCCCCAATTCATAATACAAATACCGTCTCAACGGCTCAACGGTCTCAGAATGTTCACATTTCCCTGCCATGCCGGTATCCCATTTGTTCTGTGTGCAGTGCAGCCATATCTCTCTGTGCAAGACAAATAGTATTTCAGAACACAGTATTGGAGTACGTCACAATTCACAAACACTACAATTTATCAACCCAATTCCATACTCCATACAGTTGTTGTTTGTTCTTTCATATCAAATCATTCTGTAGAGTCAGATAGCACAAATTGATTAAAACAAATCGGTAATTCAATAAAAATAATTAATATGACCAAAAACTATTGATTATAAAACAAACATCGGATTTGGATACTATGCAAAAGCAAAAAAAAAATACCTCCGGGCCTGAGACTGTAATTTGGGCCCAAACTCGACATCTACAAAATTTGGGATTTTCTTCCTACACCCAGCAAATATCCCATACACCCAGCCATAAATAGTGTAATTTTGAAATTTCCCTTTAATAAAACCTTAAGTTTCGTATAGACAGATTCTCGCACCATTCTACTTTTTCGTTGTGCATCATTCGCCTTCTTCTTCGCGGACCATTCTCCTTCCTCGCATCATTTTTCTTCTTCTTCGCACACCATTCGTTGATCTCAACAACTTCCTCGTTTGTCGTTGATTTCCTCGTCGTCGCCGCTGTGAGTTTCTCCGCCACTTCGCTTTTTTGTAAAAAAAATGTGTTAAACCCATACGGATGGGTGTTAAAAAAAAAACTTACCTCTACCACCATCGTAACACCCACCACGACGACAACGAAGCCAAAGACAATGCAGCTACCAAACCACCACCAGCCAACGCAAGATAGAGGTATGCCAACAACAACAAATGAAGTAGGTGAGAAAAAATGAAGAAGCATAAATGAAGAAGAAACAGAAACAAGAAGACGAGGAAAAATAATTTTGGAATAAAAAAAAATGAATGGTGTATGTAATATTTATTGGTTGTAGGAAGAAAAACCCCAAAATTTTCAAAGTGCAGAATTTGCAGTCTTGTGATAAAGAAAACTTCTTTCTTCACGTCAAAAGAATTCGACGCGGAAAGCGTCACTCAAGCTAAAGAAAGGCCTACAGCCTATTCGAAATCAAAAGCAGCTGACGATGGGAATTCATGTAGAGCAGATAGATTGAGACCGCTGATCATTTCATAAAACATATATGCTTGACCTTTCTCAATGCTTTGGGGTGACTCACCAACCGACCCAGCAGTGATCGATGACATAATGGTACGAACAAATCGAGGGAAACCAGCTCCTCATCTGACTTTGTTTGAAGGTCGGTGTCGAGGAATGGCATGCACCCGTTAATATTGACGAGGTGGTGGGGCTGGTTGGTTCGATTAAGGAGAACTTTAATCGACTTATCAGTCGCTATGCTCCCTGGATAAAACGTATACCCAGCCAAAAAGAAAGACCACCAAAAGTAATGACCACCAAGATACGCATAGTGATTCGATCTTTTGATCACCCATTTTTGGAAAACCATTTTGGGGGGCTTCAGCCTTACACACGGAAGATTGGATTGCCTGAAAGAAAATGAATTCCATGAATTAGGAGACCTAATCGAATCCCCAAATCCATCTCTCATTAGCGAAAGCTACCTACCTAGTTTTGTTGAAGCTCTGCCAGTATAGCACGGTGCTCTTTTTTAGTGTCTTTAAATTCGCTGAACACTTCCAATACCTCACCACACCGATTTCACAGCTCGATTAGAGCAACTCAACTTTCTTTCTTCGCAGCTTTCGAGGGCTGCTTATCCTCCACACTGATTTTTGTCCGTGCCCGTTTCGCATGTGCTTCGCGCGCCATTGGCGCTTTGCTCTCCTCTTATTCTTCATTGGACGGTTCGGATGGACTTCGCCATTCTTTCCCAACTGGCACGCCATCTGTGGGGAATAACATGATGGACCAGCCTGGGTCTTTCGGCGGCTCAGAAGCCAGCGTCAACCAACAAGCCCCAAACCCCGAGCCCCCAGAGCCTCAAGCCCCTGACCTTGACCATCCTTTACTGGATGACAACACTCGTCGCGCCGTCAAATAAGCTCCATTTTTTTCCGTTGCAGAAAGGAGATCCCTTCCCCCCGCTTTCAAAAATGATGAAGATGAAGTCCGCGGGGCTGCAGGGGAAGAATCTCGCCAAAGGTTCCATTTCTGATTCCTCTCCAACGGTTAACTCAGGGGATTCGATTCTCTTTTACGCTAGGTAAAACCGAGAACTCGATTGCGGAACTTCCCTTGCCTCCTCCTGGCCTTGACACTCTAGTTGTTGTAGCTCTTGTTTACTCCTTGTTTTCCTTCTTTCTCTTGTTTGGACATTACCTTGAAGGAACGTCGGTGACTACCCTGTCGGTAGAGTGGCTTTCTCCTAGAGTGTATAGCTCATTCGAAGTTCGACCTCATGAAACATAGAGCTGTAAAAGTCTTATAGCTGAAATCGTAGTTTGGCCTCTATTAAGAAGCCTGTATCTTTGGAGTCAAAAACGATCGAAACTCGCCCTTTGACTTAGAATCTTTCTTCAGACTTGAGGTTCCTCGCTTCGATAGATTGATCTCTAAACCTTTCTTTCCTTGTTCGATAAAGCCTTATGCCTTACTGAGAAAAGCCACCACCCGGGTGGCTTCCGCGTCACCCCCAGTTGCTCCATTCTGGATCCCTGAGTGATAGAATAGCTATAAGCTAGCCCACCCTCACCTTGATGAGTTTCACTAAGAAACCGGCTCGGCTAAGTCTTGAACGTGCGTTCGCTTTCTCAGTAGCAAAAGCGCTTCTCTTTGCCCCTTAAGTAGAAGGAAGGACAAGAATGAGACGATTCCAACTACTGCTGAATCGAACAAAATTGCGATTCTGATCCAAATTCTTTTTTTTAGGAGTTGGGGAATCTAGGCCTAATCTATTAGAATAGGTCTAGGCTGATTTGGCAGGTCGAAGCCTAAAGACTTTCAAGGTCAAAACCGAAGTCAATCCTTTGCTTGGGTCCTAGGAGGTCGGAGATCAGAGCGCTGTGTTTAAGTCGTCTGGCCGTAAGAAAGACTTTTTCTGCGCCAGTAAGAGTAACAGCTTCAGAAGAAGGGAAAGAGGAAGAAGTATTCAAATCATTCACTCCTTTCCCGAAAGCTTGACATCTATATATGTTGTTTGGAAGTTACTATTTTTGGGAGTTGCTACTTAAGTTGTTTCGTTATTCTCTATTGTAGGTCTTGTTCTCTGATGTCTTGTTTCATGTTTGGAGTGAGTTTTGTTGATTACAGTTTTGTTTGTTGTAAGCTGAAAACCTTAATAACACCCGTCTCTAAGTTTAGTTCCATTTTACTCTTAATAAATTGATTTGGCTTGCCGAAACAAAAACTTGATCCTTTCCTTAACACCATCTTGTCCCCACGTGTGCATATACTATCTGATATGAGATAGTAAGGGCTTATTTTTGAGTCCCCAGCTCTTAATCTGATGCTAATTTTCTTTTAGATAGGTTTGGTCCATGTTTTGTTTTCCTGAATGTTTTTTTCTTTCTTTTTTCTCGTTGGGCCTGGCTGTTTTGTCTTTTTCCTTCTGTGTTTCTCTTTTATTTTATTTTATTTTTTAATGTGAAGGGCTTGATCCCCTTATTTTTTCTTGTCAAGCTTTTGTTAAATAGAGACTCTTTTTCTAAGTACACTCCCTTTCATTTTTTTTTGGCATTTTTTCCTCAAAAATACTCTTTTCCGGAAGGTGTTTAACACTTTCGAAAATGAATTTCCGGAAGCTAAAGTTAAAGCTTTGATCTCTGTTAGTGTACGCCCAAGTATATAATCAATGGTAGAGGAAAAGCTGTTGGCTTAGAGGAATTCCAAAGGAAAAAATAAGACCGACCACCTCACCACTCTCTTTTTCTGCATAAACAACCACGTAGTAGCACTTTACTTTGCAGATCTAGAATCAACCAATGCCTCAACTATGTAAAGAAATTATTTCAGATTGCGATATGGCACATTCTCCTGCAACTATTTACAAACCCATTCACAACATCATTAATGCCCCTAAGGAAATTTATTTCAATAAAATCCTAGTAATTATGATACAACGATCATGAGCATATTCTAAGTTTAGTAAGAATATGAATGATTAATAAGTCAACTTCTATCAAGTCATACATAAAAAAAACTACGTACCCCATTGTCCAGAGACTCTTCGTTATGCGAAGGTAAAAGAAAATTTACACAAAAATTTTGTTTCAATGCAAGAAATAGCAAAAAACTCTAAAAAATCTACACATTTTTTATAAATACAAATGAAAATATGAATAATCGAAAAAAAATGAAATATAAATTAAAAATAATAAAATGATATAACATTGAAACAAAATACGTAATAATATAAAATAAAATTTTATATAATAATAGATGGTTAAACATTGGTAGAGGGTACTTGATTTTGCAAATAACTATAATAACACTGCAAATTATGTTGATTGAGATCCATTTTATAGAGGATAAAAAAAATTGAGGCTTAATAGAAATAAAAAAAAAATGTGCAAAATCTAGTAACATTGAACCAAATATATAGTGTGAAATTTAATGTCAAATTTAACGCTTCCCACACGCAAATGCAGTTTTTTCCAAAAGTGATGCTTCAATGTCTTTTCTCTATAACCTTTCCACACACTTCTTCACGTTCTCCGAGTCCTTCCCCTTCTCCATAACCACTCCATACGCTTCCCCTTCTCCATCCACCAAGGATTCTGCATCGAGCCTACAATACCAACAATGTTCGTTATCTAACTCGTATTTATCTTTTCTCTCGTTACCTCACCAGCAACGTGTGGACCTTCCTCCTCACGTGCTTTACTCCTCCTTACCTCTACATCTTCCTCAATTTCATCATCCTCACCATCATCACTTCCTGAATTTTTATGTCCGTACTTGCGGACATTTGCCCCAATGTGGGTCCGTCAGTGCCTTCAACCATAAATTCTTATTAATTAAGACGTGGTGGTTGATAATAATATTTGATTTTAGCAATCTTGATGAAGATATTCTTACGGAGAAAATTGATTTGCCATTGGAATCTGTGTACGAGATTACAATTTTTTTCTGGAAAAAATATATTCTACTACTTGCATCAGTTGCATGTATAATATTAATTAGTGTCTATTGTACCGCAATGTATTAACTGTATAATATTAGTGTCTATTTTACCGCAATATTTTAATTAACTCGATGATTATGTGTAGCTCATGTCATCTATTAGGGTTTGAGAACACATTGTAAATTCACATAAACTAAGTATATATTTTTTAAGTTTTAAGATAAGAATGCAAAAGATAGGTTCCTTATGGATATAGCGAATGCGGCATCGACATGTACGTCTATGTATCTTCAAATTCACTATTGTTCAAGAGATGCACAGTGCATGAGAAAAATTATTAAACAAGTGAAAGTATTATCCTTGTAGGTCTTAATCTACGCATGGTAAAGTAAAATTATATACATACATCAAGTGGGGTGACCTAATAAAGGCGAACATCAATGACCAAACCACAGAAACAAAAAGAAGAAAAGCAACAAGCAAAAGACAAAAAGCGAATTGAAATACTAATTCAATATTCAAAAAGAGCTCTAGAAAAATCAAACATACGATCTTGGGACGAGATAAATTAATCCGGGTTGCATTAACTACTGGCAGGAATATTATATAGTCCTTGGCATGTCCTGTTAATGTTACCACAGCCTAGACATGAATATTTGAATACAATTAATTTTATATTTATCTTATATGACTCAAATTATTAATTAATTATTCAAATATACAAGTTGAAAAAATTAATCAATACTATAATTTTTAATATTTGAATACAAATAATTATAAAAAAATTATGTGTGAGCATAAATGTATATGTCTTTTTTAATAAATTATTAGTGTGAAATATTCATTAATTTTCAATTATATTTTTTCTATTAATGAGATTTGAATAGAGACATTATCTACCAGAACCAAATTCTAACGGAGTATAAAGTATAAACGTATGTGTGAGTGTGTATAATCACACACACTTTAGTGTTCAATTACTATGCAGAAACTGACGTTTAAGCTATTGGCATGTGGCTGGCAAGTCTCAGTCATGGCGTGTCAAGCACTACACATAAGTCGAAGAAAAATAAAGACGATCGATTAATGAGAGCAGTAATTGGTCAAGGATTACATATGAAATTACGTTTATGAATTATGCAGCTACTAGCCGCAATTGCATAACTGTATATTAATGCATGTATAACATTTTGTTTATGTTATATAACAACTTAAGCAACCTTTCATTCTGTCACTTATTAAATCAACAACTTGCGAAGAGGATGATTCCTGTGAACAAAACCAATATATACATCGCATTCAATCTTTTCATATATAATAAATTAAAATATTATTTTAATTAAAATTATCTATTTTTAATCCGTTAAACTCATAAATATTTTTCTTAAAAAACGTTTTTTTCTTCTAATTTTTATATTTAATACTTTAATTTAATTCGCTCTAAATTTATCTATTTTGTCTCCTTATTAGTTATATAAAATATATTTAAACATCTTCTATATTAGATTCACTGTTTTGTACAAGAGATTTGTTTGAAAAGAAAAAATTGGTTTTGTTCGATCACGGTGAATTGATGTAAAAGATAAATTCATACATACATGATGAATTGAAGTAATGTATGTGTATATATATATATATATATATATATATATATATATATATATATATTATTGAACAAATTTTTTACATGTGATCAATTTATGTTATTTTATAATTAAATAATTGTACATAAATAATTAATATATTGAAGTTAAAGTTGAATGATTCATATATTATTTAAAATTGATCTTTAATAAAATAATTATTAGTCAAATTTTAGTTATTTTTTGATCGAATTTCAAATTAGCAAGAGCATCTTGATCTCAAGATCTAATCTTCACTAGATCTTCTAATAAATGAGTTGAAGAGTTCTTCAATATAGAAGATGAGTTCTTCTAGAAGATAACTTAAGATCTGTATATTATTCAAAAAAGAATAAATTTTTTTTCTTTTCTCTCTCCCTAATATCTCAAAATGAGATATACCATTAAAGAAAAAAATGGAAGAGATCTTGAGAAATCTTTAATCATATGTGACACTATGTGTTCTACCAAGAAGTAATCTAAGATCCCAATTTGAGATTTATCACTAAAGATGTTCTTAGAATTTATTTTCCTTGATGATGGGTAAGAAAAAAAAATCATGCCACTTCATAATTCATTTTTTAATTATTTATCTTATTTATTTGGTTAAAATATAATTTTCATCTTCTATTTTTTAAATTCACAATTTTAATTCTTCTATTTTTTAATTAATACATTTTGTCCTTCACTTTTTAGAATATATAATTTTAAATCTTATATTTTTTAATTGAGATATTTCAACTCTCACCTGTTAAATAATTATGATTTTAGTCCTCCTTTTTAATTTCAGAGACAATATACTTTTTAATTATTTTTAATAAAATAAAATTTTTAGCAATTAAAATTAAAAAAAAAATTATGATGACAATAAATATACACATGTCAATCAATGTTTATAGAGTACATAGATCAACGTTTGAAATTGACCACAATAACTAAAATTATGATTTTTTTAAAATTAGGGACCAAATATCTCAATTAAAAAATAAGAAAGGCTAAAATCACAAAATTTTTAAAGTAGAAAATGAAATGTATTAATTAAAAAACTAAAAAACTAAAATCACAAATTAAATTTTTTTTTGCATGTGATCAATTTATGTTATTTTATAATTAAATAATTGTGCACAAATAATTAATATATTGAAGTTAAAGTTGAATCATTCATATATTATTTAAATTTGATCTTTAATAAAAATAATTATTAGTCAAATTTTAGTTATTTTTTGATCGAATTTCAAATTAGCAAGAGCATCTTGAGCTCAAGATCTAATCTTCACTAGATCTTCTAATAAATGGGTTGAAGAGATCTTCAACATGGAAGATGAGTTCTCGGAGAAAATCGCTTAAGATCTGTATATTATTCAAAAAGGAATAAATTTTCTTTCTTTTTTTTCTCTCCCTAATATCTCAAAATGAGATATACCATTAAAGAAAAAAATGTAAGAGATCTTGAGAAATCTTTAATCATATGTGGCACTATGTGTTCTACCAAGAAGTAATTTAAGATCCCAATTTGAGATCTACCACTAAAGATGTTCTTAGAATTTATTTTCCTTGATGATCTTGAAGGGTAAGACAAAAAAAAAATCATGCCACTTCATAATTCATTTTTTAATTATTTATCTTATTTATTTGGTTAAAATATAATTTTCATCTCCTATTTTTTAAATTCTCAATTTTAATTCTTCTATTTTTTAATTAATACATTTTGTCCTTCACTTTTTAGAATATGTAATTTTAACTCATATTTTTTAATTGAGATATTTCAACTCTCACCTGTTAACTAATTATGATTTTAGTCCTCCTTTTTAATTTCAGAGACAATATACTTTTTAATTATTTTTAATAAATTAAGCTTTTTAGCAATTAAAATTAAAAAAATAAATTATGAGGACAATAAATATACACATGTCAATCAATGTTTATAGAGTACATAGATCAATGTTTGAAATTGATCACAATAACTAAAATTATGAGTTTTTTTTAAAATTAGGGACAAAATATCTCAATTAAAAAATAAGAGAGGCTAAAATCACAAAATTTTTAAAGTAGAAAATGAAATGTCTTAATTAAAAAACTAAAATCACAAATTAAAAAAATAGGGAAAAAATACATTTTTAGCCTTTCTCTTTTCATAGTAATGTCTTATTTTCTATTTATTCCCTATATTTACACGATCAGGCAATATTTACTTAACATTTTAAAGTTTTCTCCACTTTAAAAAAAATCATGAAGGATCGTCCATCTTTTCAATTTTTGTTCATTAAAACAATTACTTTTTTTTTATTTGTTTTTAATTGTTCTTGGCTTGACTTCTTCTTCTAAATAGAATGGAAATCCAAAATAATTGGATTAAATACTATTTCAATTAAAAAAAATCATAAATTAGACTCTTCCTATATTATTATTTGTATTTAAGTGTCTCAATATATTTAGTTAGATCAATATACACTTAAAAATGGTTTAATGTTTGCTTATAGAAAAACGACATATGTATTGCTTTCTTTCAAATTCATGTAAAAAAAACTATCTAAATTCATTAAAATAAAATTCCGGTTTGGGCAAACCCACAGAAAGGGTGGATGCAACCCAAGTAGAAATCTAGAATTCAATCTTGATGAAGACATAGCATGTGCATGCTCATCAATTTGTTAATTATTATTGGACAACAAAATGGACCCAATATCCTCTTAATATGTTATGCAATATGCCTAGTTGTTATACATATAACATATAACATATGTGCTCCTCATTCCTCGAAAGACCAGTGTCCCTGTCGGTAATTCTCTTATCTCTCCGCTGGTGTGGGACCAGAGAAACAATAACAGTAGTGAGATCCAACCCACCAAGATACGGATCCAGGTAGTGGTACTTCCAGTACTGCCAGAGCCCAATCGCTTCTCTTCCGTGGCTAATTACTGTACACGACTCTAATTTGTTAATCACTTCAATTATTATTATACAATGCTAAGTTCATTAAAAAGTGAAAAAGAAGCCCTCTCCACTTGTCTCCTCGTACATTACTTCATTAAATTTATAATATCCCGCCCTTTAATCAAGCACTTTCCGCGTAAAAAGTACAGCTGTAGATAAATAAAATCGGATTGGAGATCAAATTTAGCTTAAACATTTTGCCAATTTGATCCATTTTTATCATTAACAACGCTGCTTTAATTGGGAGCCACAACTCGTTAAATCCATGAGATTGCGATCTATCTACTTGCATCGCGTGAAGATTGTAAAACAAATTCACATATAGCGGAAAAGATTTGGGACCATTTTCTATCCAAACATATATTACGATTTGACAGGCGAATAATTAACATATTGCAAACATCGTCTAATTGTGTACAAGGTATGACACATCATACATATGAGATAAGAGTTATACAAAAGAGTTCGTTGTGGCCTACAGGTGGAATTTTATAGAATAATTTTTGGATTTTTAATAACCAACAAAATAAACTTTCAGCAAGCCAGTTGCTGGTTCAAAGTTTAATTCTGTATATTATTGACTGGAAATTGAAACTTTTACTCTCCACACACACTCAACTCCCTTATCCTATAATGTTTGTCTTGCTATAACATTTTTAAAAACTTGATGAATGATTATCCTTCTTTTTGGGAGGTGTGTGTTTTTACAGAGTGTAAAGAGGTGTTAGAAAACAATATAACAGCATCAACTCTCATAAATCGTTTAAATTCTATACCAAATAGAATTCCTTTTGAAGGAAAAAGGTTATAATAATTCAATTTTAATTTATTTACTTTAAATTTTTCAGATAAAAAAAAATTCAAGTGGGCCATGCGATTTTTTTCTTTTAAAAAAAATCTTGCCTCTCAGTACTATAATTCATGATTTTTTTTAAATATCTCTATATAGTTACACTTTAAAATGTATTTCTTTATATTATTTAACTAATTCAAAAATATTAAAATACCTCCTTATATTATATATGATAAGTTATAAATTCTTTCACATTACTGGGTGTTTATCCACTTTTTGGATGTAAAATTGATTCTCATTCAAAAGTTATACGAGTTTATAGTCAACTAAACATGCTTTTCATGTAACAACAATAAAAATCAATCAATCAATTTGTTGGTTCCTAAGACATTGGTGAAGGAGTTGGGTTAAATTTCCTCTTTCAATCCCCTTCACGCATTGATAGGCTTCATCTCATTGTGTGAGTATAGTATCGACACTACACAATAACCCGACATGAAATTTTGTCCTAAACATTGGAGGGATGTATATAAACGTTGTGTATCCTAATCATATCTAAAAAGAATCTTATTTTAATTTTGCACTTTTAATTTATTGGTTATCCTAATCTTATTTTAATTATTGAAAATCATATATATATATATATATATTTGTAATTAGTTAATAACATAATAGTAATAATGATAATATATGAAATTAAACTCTAATTTTTTCTATCGAATTCTGAACCTTAAATGCAACGTGTTGCATTGGAAGATAACCATGTTGCGTCTTGTTCACCAAAAGGAATTTGGCGGTAATAAAAACAAAAACCATTTCCTGAACTTTTTCATGTGAGCCAATACGGATGAGGCCACTTAGTTCCAAATTTTTATCATATGGACCCAGAAGATGGGACATTAATTGAATCAACCTTGAAACCATATATATATTTCAACTCGATCATATACTATACGTACCCTTCAGGAAGCTTCACAATTCCTTCACAGGCTCAAGGTGTCCATACCTAGCTAGGAGTAACAGGTGCCACGTTGACACATGGCGAATCCTGCTTCGTGTAAAGTGGAAATAAAATGGACCCATCATAGATAGCCAAATTAATATACAAAAGGCTTTATCAGTGGATGTTCCATATCATATCATATATATACTTTCTTTCTAATTTATCTCTAACAACCAAGATAAAAAGTTAAATTTCCAATCCTTGCCAAAACTCCCTTAGGAATATCCTAACCAACCAACCAATCACCAAACATAAATAATAGTTTCATATTCTAATCAAAGCTAGCTAGCTAGATATCATATCATACCCTAATATGTTAATAACTTCCCCTATATATATATATATATATATATATATATATATATATATATATATAATGGCCTAAGGCCTAAGATAACCAACCTCAAGCTCTATAACTAACTCTTCTTCAAGATCGATCCCCATCATCATCAAACATGTATGCTTCAACTTCCTTTACTTCTCAAATGGTCCATGACCTTCTCATGGACACAAACTCAAGAAAGTTACTCCTTCAAGATCCACTTCTTCACCGATCAATGAACTCAGCCAACTCCCCAGATGCCATGAGTTACAACACAACAGACTCATACTTCAAAGGTCGCGACTTCGATGCAAATGTTGTCATGATACTCTCAGTCCTGTTATGTGCTGTTATTTGCTCACTCGGGTTGAACTTCATCATAAAGTGTGTCCTAAGATGTTCAAACATAGTCATCAATAACAATGACCCTTCTTCTTCAACTGTTGGCTACAACAACCCTTCACCGAGATTGGCCAACACAGGAATCAAGAAGAAAGCCCTCAAGACTTTTCCTACTGTGAGCTACTCAACAGAGATGAAACTCCCCGGTTTGGACACAGAGTGTGTGATTTGCCTCTCGGAGTTTGCCAATGGTGATAAAGTGCGCATTTTGCCAAAGTGCAACCATGGTTTCCACGTTCGCTGCATTGACAAGTGGCTAAGTTCACACTCATCATGCCCCAAGTGCAGACAGTGCCTCATTGAGACATGTAAGAAAATTGTTGGATCCCAAATACAACCAGTGCCAGCTGTGCCAGAAAGTACCATTATAAGGATCCAACCACTAGAACCTGAAGGTTTGGAGCGTAACTATAGAGAAGTATGCTAGCTAATTAATTACTTCAATTAGTACTAGAATGTAAGATAAACCAAACAACCATAAACAATGCGGTGGTTATTGGGGGATTTTCACTTGCTTTTTGTTTTGACCTCAAATGTAAGATAAACTAGTTTAATTTTTGTAACTGCAATATTATTCTTTTCAATAATTTCTAAAGTTATTGATTTCATTACCAGGGTTTTAATTTGTTGTGTATTCGTGAAATTTAATATAAAGATATCTCTGGATGAAGATGCAAGTGAATTATTTCGGAACAAGATAAGGGCAAAGCAAACTATCAGTGTATTTTTTGGTGGTCACCAACTTGTGTATATCATTATTATTTCCACTTTATTATTTTTAATGTTATAACTAGGGTGACCACTTTGAATGAGACAAACTAAGCACTCTTTCTTACTCCGAAGTTCACTAAGAATTTGCTTAATCCAAGTAAGTTAAGATACGCCGCCTACCTGATTAGAATAATTTAATAATACTTTGCACATTTTAAAAACTTGCATTACTCCTCCATTAGCTACTTCATTTATATATATATAGTAATAAAATAACAAAAATAAACATTTCATCACTTATACTCTCTTTTAAACTAGAAAAGAGTAATATAGTATTTTAATGTGTAAATGTCATTTATGTTTGATAATAACGTACTCCAACAGTCTTTCAAGAGAGAGAAAAAAGTCGTCAATATGGATACTGTTTTATCTATCTTGTGCGTAAGAGATGAAATTAATACACCCCACTGCCCCCAACCAAAATAAATATATGAAATTCTAGTGTATCAAAGGGTGTGAAGTTTATGTTTGAACATTAGGAAGAAGGTTAATTAACACATTTAATTTTTCGGAATATGTATGCCCACAAAAGTTGTAGGAAAATGAATTCAAATTAAGATTAACTTCGTGCACACAAACATTATAAAATATTTATGGCTTGTGGCATTGCTGGTAACATTATGCTTTAAAAGTTCGATTCTTCTCAATTAGCGGGGGGTGATTGAATATTTCAACAAAGTTAATAATAAAGAGCAATCCGATAAGATACACAATTAAACACTTGGACTCAGATTATTAAACATTTGCTCGCAAAAAAACGCCACAAGTGAATAATAATTTAGTTATGAACGTCCCCTAGTTTTGATGTAGTAACTAGGCTCCAAGTTTAAAAAGAAAGGAAAAGAAAAACTACAAATTGGCGTACTTTATCCAGTCAATGGAGCATATATATAATGAATGGAAGCTGAGGCAGAAATCACTAATCAACTTCCAATCAAATAAATGTACTAAAAGGGAAATGTTATAAGTTGTAACATAGAACTCACACAGTGTATAATTCCCTACACTAACCAATCACATATATCCCAGGCGGCTGAACTTTGTTTTGCTAGAGTTCAACGCATTATATAAGCTTTGATTTGCATAATATGGTAAATGTATGTGCGTGCATGGGACACAGAAAGCTAGGCGAAGCAGTTTATCTTGGCGTTAATAAATTAAAGCAACTGGAAAGTATTATTGGATGTTATGTTAGGAATTGCATGTAAGAGCAAATCAGAGGGTAAGAAAACCAGAAAACAGGGTAAGCTATTGATACACTGTATAAATTCACGCATAATAGAAGAGAGAGAGACTGGGAAAAAGCAAGTCCAAGATTAAATATGCCAATAATTCACACCTGAAATGATTTTCTCCCGTTACAAACAGTAGATCCGTATGCAATTAATTGAGTTCTGGTTAAAGGCTAATTTGGCAAATGTGTAGGGAATGTTTGGATAACACATAAACTATTTTAACAAAATAAATCAAGAAGAAAAGATGAAATAAATTTTTCTATAAACTAAAATTAATTTATGTGTAAGTTAAAAAAAAAAAATCTCTGAATCAAACATAAGTAAAAATTCTTAATTTTACACTAAAGGGAATAATATATAGGAACTTCAGTTCATCAAACTTGGACATTTTTTCTCTCTTATATTTGGGTTCAAAGGGAATAATATATAGGAACTTCAAATAGTTAGTTTATAAAGAAATTTATTTTATTTTATTACTTATTTTCTTATTCTATTAGTGCTTTTATAAAACTTTATCCAAATAGATTCATAATTTCTTAACCTAAAGACAACCCCCTAAAAAAAATTCAAGCATCTATATTTGATAATAATTACACGTCCAAACCTCTTAATGATTTTTTTAAATAACTTTTTCAGTTAAAAAAATGTTTATGTATCCAACTTGGTGCTAAGTGAGATTGTGTAAACTGTAAAGTAATGGAGGATAGATCAAATTAATTGGTTAAGATCACAGTGCATTTAATTTAAATTAAATTAAAGGATGTGAACATGTTTTAACTTTTAGCCTTTTGAAATAGATATAGTTTTGGATTATGTTTCCGTTTTTACGTTGTTTTATTTCACTTTATACGAGAAATTCTAATCATTAGGGGTGAAAATATTTTATTTATAGCCTAGTGTTTTATATGCATGTATTTATAGCCTAATTTTTTTTTAAGGTTAACAATAATAATTTATAAATGCAAGTTTCAGCACAAGTTGCGCACTTTTTTTTTTTAATAGCACAAGTTGCACTTGAAAGACAAGCCAAAAGAAATATGATACGTGATAGAACTGCATATAGCAGTCAAAACCCCGTGTAAAATAAAATTAATACGTATATTTTTTTAAAAATTTGAATTCATAATAATAAATTAATACAAATGTGTTTATTTTAAAAATAATAATAATTCATAATAATAAATTAATACAAATGTGTTTATTTTTTTAAAAAATTAATTCATAATAATAAATTAATCCGTATGTGTTTTATTTATAAATTAATCTGTGTGTTTTATTTTCTTTAAAATTCATAATGATAAAATAATATGTATGTATTTTTTTAAAACTTTGAATTCATAATAATAAATTAATATGTATGGTTTGTCATTGAATAATTTTGTACTGTGAGAGTGTAACTATCCCCACAATGATATATCTCATCACTAATTAATATTAATATTTTTTTAATGTGTAGATCGGTTGTGTCCATTCAATGTGAATACTATATATAAGTACTATTACAAAATGATCACATAGGAGATAAAAAAAAACACATAATTAGTAACCAATTGATGTTATATGTGTAACTCTGCATTATAAAAACTATGGTGAACATGAAACATTGACCAGATGCTTCCATATGGGTTATTTTGTTTTTATTTTTTTTTAACATTCAGTGACCTTAGAATTCGATTCTTCTAATAATTATTTTTTGGATTTGTCCCACTGTGATCAAATATTGTAATTAAACTGAAGAAAAAGGTATTAACAAATAATTTTCATCCAACAAGCACATATAGATCAAATATTGTAAGAAACACATATGGATTAACAACAAAAAGGTATTAACAAATTATGAATTCATTTTTTTTTTTTTAAAAAACACATACAGATTAACATGAAGCTTATGGATTTGCAATCTGAACAAGCCATTGATAGTAAAAAAAAACAATGCGAACTCAAAGCAGCGAGACGATGACGAAGAGATGAACAGAGTGCAGTAGACGATTGTCAAGGACTAAAGCCAAGAGGAGAAGATGGTGCAACGAACAAGAAAGAAGGACGCAACCAAGAGGAACAGAGAGGAAAAGGCTTGGTGAATGGTGAATGGTGTGAGGTTATCAGGTAAGGTTTTAAGTGAAGGGCAAAAATGGTTTTTCACTTTTTTGCTAGGTGTATAAGACATTTGTTGGGTGTAGGAAGGAAAACCCACATTTAATATTTCTTCGAAACATTGTCAGCTTTATACTTTTGACTCATTTAATAGGTGGATCAATTTAATATAATTCACCTCTTGGTTAATCTTAACATTATTGTCTTGGTTCGTCTCATCATTGATTGGTAGGTTGACATGCTTAAAATAAACAAATAAAATCATTTTTTTGAAAAAAAATATTATTCTAATAATCATGATTATTGACTTTTATATCATAACTTGCAAACAATAACTTAATGTCACATTAAATTGTCAGAATCAAAATCAATTAAAAGAAATTTACTTATATTTATGCTAATCTTCATTCCAAACTAAACATTGGAATAAAGCAATAGGATTAGAACTACAATACAAGTTATAATTAATTTCATTCTAATATTGTGAAGAAAACCAAAATGTAAATACTAAAATAGTGAAAGATGACAACTCAATTGATTCAAATGAAAAATACAAAAAACAAAGATGATATAATAGGTGGACAATTTATGGGCCAACTCGCCTCACCACAAGTTCAATCCCCAGTTAGAAAACATATTTTACATTAATTAATGGTATACTTATCCAAATGAGACAAGAGAAAATATATTAAAATATATAATAAAGATAATGGAGAAAATGAGAGTTTCATTCTCTAAATCGTATATTTTAATTTACGATATAAGAAAAGATTATCAAAACATAAATGTCAATAAGAATATATTATTTATTCATGTAGATTCAGAACGTGTATATTACTATTTTTTTTAATTTTCATTAAACAAAACCTATACTAAACACACATGTTTGTCTAGTTAGAAAAAAATAAATGTATTTTAAATTAGTCAGATGAATAACGACCAATTAAACGATATAAAGCATTTTAGTTATTTAGCTAATTTGTTCTGGATAGTGTTAGAACATTAGGTAATTTTAAATGTAAACCTCTAAATTGAAATGATTATTTGATAGTGAGACGAGGTACCCTAACATGGAATGCAGCGAGAATCTATAATAAGCTATGCGAACCTGCAGAATCTTGACATGCAATACAATATTAATGGCGTTTTGAAATGTAGTGGGGAGAATGGGGATTCCCTTGGCTAATGGTCCCATGCCCGCATGAACCCAGAAATAAAATTCCTCACTCATCCAACGTCTGTTCATTTAGATTACAGAGTGATTGGATTCACAGGTTGTTGGCACTACTACAAAAGTCCTTTTTACAACATCAATGTAACCAGGGTTGATAAGAAATCGTCTTAAAAAGATATGCGGTGACATTTTTATAAATAAATATAACCAATTTAAGATGATTTTGCGAAAATCGTCTTAGAAACATTACTATAAAAATAATATTTTATTATGTTTTTTACAAAAATCATCTTTATTGACACTTTATCGTTTCAACCAAAGACAATTTTCTCTGAAAATCATCTTTGTATAACCGTTCAATTTTTTTTTATTGCTTCCTCTTTACGAATCATCTTAAAAAGATATGCGGTGACATTTTTATAAATAAATATAACCAATTTAAGATGATTTTGCGAAAATCGTCTTAGAAACATTACTATAAAAATAATATTTTATTATGTTTTTTACAAAAATCATCTTTATTGACACTTTATCGTTTCAACCAAAGACAATTTTCTCTGAAAATCATCTTTGTATAACCGTTCAATTTTTTTTTATTGCTTCCTCTTTACGCGTTTTGCTTTATTCTAAAGACGGTTTGAATTTCAAAATCGTCTTGGAAATTGTTTCTACTCTCATTAATTTTTGTTCGCTCTCATTCTTCTCCCCTGTCTCCATCACTCTCTCTCCTCCAACGCTTTGGATTCCAATCTTCGTCATTCTCTCTCTCCTCGAAGCTCTCCCTCTCCACGATGAAAAAGACCAATACCAGCAACAACAACAACAACAAGACGAAGATGACGACCCGATCTTGAAGCTTTTGGAGCCGTTGAGCAAGGACCAGCTCCTCTTCCTTCTCTTCTGTCATACCCTAATTCTTTCTGGGTACAATGAAAAAAAAAAGATAACAAAAAAATAAAAATATAACAGTAAAAAAAAGAACAAAAAGAAAAAAATGCAAAGGAGAGTAAAAAGAAAGAGACAAAATGCCACAAGGGCCATGAGGTTAAGAAAAGCAACAAATAAAAGCAAAAGATGCAACAGAAGAGAAAAAAATTAATTGCAAGAGTGGAGGCATAGATCCCAGTGGCACTGCTGAGGGAAGGAGAAGGGTCTCTGAGGTATCATTCATTCCTTCCCTCTCTTCTCTTTCTCCCCTCTCTTCCCTTCCCTCTCTTCTCTTTTTTTTTTTTCGTTTTTCACCACCGCGCGCACCACTAATGCCTCTGCACCGCGCACCACCCCCGCGGCGGCCTCGCGTCGTCAGGCCCCCTTGTTGGTGGTGGCAAGGGGCCATGCCTCCACCGCGTATGCTTACCTTCTTCCTCATGGAGTTTTCATTTTTTAAAGCTTAACCACCATCGCGTACGGTTACCTTCGCGCCACCAAGCCTCTCATCGGTGGTGGCAAGAGGCCACGAAACCACCATAGAAGCTCTAGCTTCTTTTTCGCACAACTATGTTGCTGATTGCTATGCCCAACAGCGAAATATGGGTTGTGCCGGGTCACCCTGACCCGATTCCAACCCTAAAAAAAATTGAAAAATTACTTTTTGCAACCCAAAGTTTAATAAGTACACCCCCTTTACCAATTGGACCTTACCCATTTTGAAACCAAAAATATAATGCTATTTACACCTCCAATTTCATAACTGCACATCCTTAACTGTTGGGCCTGATCCACTTTGAAACAAAACATGGAAGCTACGTACACCCCCTTTTTCATAACTACACACGCTTAAGTGTTGGGCCTGATCCTTTATGAAACAAAACATGTAATGCTATTCATACTCCCATATTCATAAATGTACCCCTTATTTATTGGCCTGACCCATTTTGTAATTAAATAAGTTCTGCTGATTGCACCCCTTTTCTTCCTGTATGCATCTCTAATTACTAAGTGTACTCCCCATTTTCATTCTATCCCTTTCTATTTCCATTTTGATTTATTTGGTTACGTAATGTTATGTCAATTATTCATTAGTATTTTTAGTACGCGTTTATGTTTCGTGCACTCCATGCTAGGTCTCCGACTAGCTTGGTAGTGTTTCAATAACACATGGATAGATTTTTTGAATATCATGTTGGGTCTCCGACTTGCTTGATTTCGTAGAGTTTACCGCAAATTCAAAATATTTTCTAAAAAAGCTAAAAATATTCAAATAAAGGATCACTCAGTTCTCCTTTTTTCTCAAGAAAATCTACATATTACTCGAGATTGCTTCAAGGTCCGATGTTTTAAGCGATTCTCCCCGCCTTTTCTTCAAATTCAACTTCATTTCAAGGTCCAATGCCTTAAAGACTCTTTTACACGCAATTGAAACAAATCTTTCAAAAAAAGATGAAATCAATTCAACGTAAAAGTTGTTTTCAAAAAAGAACTACGTAAGTCTGATTTCCTCATTGCACTTGGGGATACGTAAGAGTGAAGGCAAACCCCTTTTCGACCTAAAAAACCAAAAAAATATATAAAATCCCCTCTTTTCTAAAAATAAAAATTTGATTTTCTTTTCTAAATAAACAAAAATAAAACAAGCATAAGTCATGTTCTTAAGGGAAGACAAATAATTAAAAAGTCACTTTATTTTTAGCACACTCGATTAAAGACTGTCGTCTTCATGACAGACGCGTGGGGTGCTGACACCTTCCCCGTGCGTAAATGAGTCCAAACTTTTTTTTCTCTAAAATCGTAGACCATGCCTTATCTTTTGATTTTTCTAACGTTTTCCTTAAATAAACGTTGGTGGCGACTCCCTCAAGTTTTCCTTTTTAGGAAGACTCTTCATTATCTTTTCTTTCTTTTTTCATCGTCATCCCATCGTGGTCGGATAGGTTGTGACATCTGCGAGGTGGCGACAAAGCACCACGACGTGGCAGAGATCGAGGACTGCAAGGCCGTCACCAACAAGGTCTCTGGCAAGTCCAATGGCTACATAGTACACACAGAAGAAGATCTATGTGAGCAACATCGGTGCGGATCTGGATCCGCAAAAGCTTCTCGCATTTTTGTCGCGATTCAGGGAGATATAGGAAGGGTCGTTGGGGCTTGACGAGCTACCGAAAAATCTAAGGGGTTTTGTTTGTTTGTTTACAGGAGTTCGAAAAGAGAGGTTTGGCGAAGGAAGTGGTTAGTAGAGAGACCAAAAGAGAGGTTCGACAAAGAAGGGGAGAATGCGCACGAGGATTGGTAGAATAACGGAGTTAACTTTTGAAAATCCCTTGTATGCCAAGGTTCACTCTGAAAATTATGTGCAATTATCTTTGTTATAATGCTTTTTCCTTATATGATTATATGATAATATAGACTTCATTTTTGCCTTACCTGAAGGTGAGGAAGTCTGTATGTGAGTCCTTACACACACTGACAAGCCTATCTGCTGAGTTTGCGCGTAAAGCCTTGGACCCATTAGAAGATGGTTTGAACACTGAATCAGAGGTGGTTCGGTTACAATGTTTAGAAACAATGCATCATATGGCAATTAATGGTCGTTTAAAGCTGCTTGAAAAGCATTTGCACATGGTATGTTTCTGATTCTTTTTTAATCATTTTACTCTATGTCCAGTAATATTTTAGTGCCTACAGTTTTTCCTTTCTTTGAAGCTTCAAGATGCATCTCATATTGGCCTAATTATGGACACCTCCTTCCTGTTGCTGTTTTGAGAATGGAAATTTAGTGATTATTGTATGTTTTTCTTTTTCTTAATCAAAGATTTTACCATGTTTACTATGGTAGGAGGTAGGAAAAAATACCGGGAGGGGGGGGATATCCCTTTTTCTTTTTATCCGTGGAGGGTGATGTGCTTGTTGGGAGGAGAGCACTTCCTACCTTGCTTAATGCTACTCTCAATGCTTCTGAGGTACTTGTTTTGTTTGTTATTGAAGAATTTTGATTTCAAATTCAAAGTAAGATGATTTATGTATCAGATTTCACTTGAGTATATGATTTGCAATTATTTTTCTTTTAATTATTCCCCATAATTAATGAAAAATGAAGTAGAGTGGCTTAATTATCATGTGATGGCTAGTTACCATCTTTAATAATCATCACTGCCTTTTCTTTATTATTTTTTCTTTGTGTAGGAATAAATTTGGTTATGTTATTTACTTTGAATTTGGCTTAATTATCATGTGATGGCTTAATTTGTCTTAATTTGGTTATAATTATCTTTAAATTGAAATAATTTTTGGTGTTATTTATTTCTCTAACATTTCCTTTGTTATTGTAATTTAGAACATTTTAAAATTTTAAAAACTATCTATAATTAAGAACATAATTGAAAATTTGTAATAATTGTTATTTTAAAAAAATATTCTAAGACTGATATCTGGAAAGTCGTCTTAGAATTCTTCATTTTTTTTATAAAAAAAGACATTCTAAGACGATTTTTCGAAAAATCGTCTTAGAAGTCTACATTCTAAGACAATTCCCTTGAAAACCATTTTAGAAAGTTTATATTCTAAGACGGTTTTCACAAAAAAACTGTCTTAGATTTTTAAATTTTTTTTAAAAAAGACATTCTAAGACGGTTATTTACAAAACCGTCTTAGAAGTTTGCATTCTAAGACGGTCTCTAAAAAAATCATCTTAGAATGTATATTTTCTAAGACGTTTTTATCAATAATCGTCTTAGAATCCTCAATTTATTTTTTATTTAAAAAATACATTTTAAGATGATTATTTGAAAAACCGTCTTAGAAATCGAACATTCTAAGACGGTCTGAGAATCGTCATGAAGAGTGTTGGCTTTTCATGACATCGACTATAAAGACGATTTTTTAACCGTCGTAGAATGAGTTAAATAAGTGAAATAAAAGGCGTTTTTTGTAGTTGTATAGATTCTTATGTGTTCTTGTGAATTACTTCCAAACTATATGGAAACTTGTGTTGCAATGATGCTAATTAATTTCTAGATTTAACTATTGATATAAGAGTTTTTTTTTTTTTTAAAGTGATGATGATATGATAATAATTAAGCACCTTGATCTTAACCTTTTGGTTATGATAAGTAGCACGTATTGCATATATAAATCCAATATAGAAAGATATTCATGATGAATAGAGGAGATGGTCTTCTCTTTGTGACCGATCGGTCAGGATCCCACTCATTAATTGGCGCTTAGACGCTAAGTTATATAGGTGAAGAGAATCACCAACCGCCACTTCATGCAGCAACTGCGTATTTTTTCATCTGGTGTTGATCGTGATTTTCCCATCAAACAACGTAAGACTACTGAGAATGTATCTATTTTGACCATGGATTTGAGATAAAATACACATGCAAAAGTTTGGTGTGCACCATATATTCTACTTATCTAGCTGTTAATAAGTGCTTTTAAAAGCTACTAATGTTGAAATAATGATTTGATAAAACGACCAGATATACCCAACAGGTACCACACTAGCTACCCACCCAAACCCAACATCATATGCCAATAAAAACTTCACCTAACATGTAGGATATACTGTGTATGTATGCCACGAGTCATATTCAAGCGAGGAGTAGTAATAATTAAATCTTTGCGTGTAATTCACTTCTTTTCCCCTCAAACGTACGGTTCTTGATCATCTTCGAATTAAAATGCATCAATGTAAAAAAAGTAATTTGCATTTTCAAATTTACCATAATTCTATTCTTTGAAAATGATTAAAGGATGTGTTAAGGCAAACGGTCCTTGAGGTGCTAGTTTAGGAAGGGTCTTAATGTAAAATTCAAGGTTATCACTAATTACTAATTAATACCGTCAAAAGGAAAGGTTAAAAAAATGATACGACGATTCACGGTTAAAAAAATGATACGGTTCACGGATTATAAAAGAATAAATCTTCTAATTAAATAATGAATGATTTTCAACTTGTTCATATAGTATTAAAACAACGTGCTAAAAATCTAGTAATTTTTTACAAATATTTGTCAATATATTTTTGAAAAATATAGAATCATACATAAATAAATTCTTAACAAAATATAAAATAGAGTCAATTAATTATAAGGAGTGAGATATATAAAAATGATATTAAATATCATTAATATAAAATAAAATGAATTTGGTCATGTTCAGATAAATCTCAATAAACACTTATAAACAAAAAGTAAAATAAATCAAATTCATTTCATGATCTAAAATCAATTATACACCTTAACTTTTAAAGAAATTAGATGAAAGATCCTAACTAAATAAAAGATAAAGTAGGTAGATAAATTTAAATTTATGGAGAATGTTTAATTTATTTTACCTTTTATTTTTTCCTATAAATACATATTCATAGATTGATTCAAACAGAACAGAGCCCCTTGTCTTCTTCCATTGTAAAGCCTCAAATTAATTTTAATCAAATCAAATGTAACGCAAAAAAAAAGTAAAAAATCTTCAAGCAATATATGCATGCAAAAAAGTAGCATTAACTAGTACTACATGAGTGAATAAAATTCTACTCATGGCCAAAAATAACTTGTCTCAATACACATGCATACATTATTAACACTTAGTTTCGGTTGATCATATGAAAAACACAATGAAAGATATCCTCAATAATGCGAAAAAGAAATAGAGGGAAAGAAGAAAAATATTCATTTAACCTTTTCTTCCCTAATTATTTTCATCGCCAGGCTCTCTCCTTATTCAACTACCGACACCCCACTGGTTTTAACCACCGGCACACGTACAGTGAGCTGCCGCAAACCTTCCACAAGCCCAAACCACCACCTCATCGCCCAAGTCCTAACCCATGCTACACGCATGGGGACGAATCCACATATAACCTTGTCAATTGCTCAAGTGAATTGTTTAAATAAGGTACTTGTTTCTTAATTAATTCCTTCTAATAAAAAAAATTATATGCATTAATTATAGGCTTCACAAATTCAAAATAAATTATCTGTTTAAATACTCTTAATTATTTAAAAAATATTAAACCAACATCCTTTATATATTTCACTAATTTCCCTTAAATTGAAAAGACTACACCGTGTTCTTTAAAAGAGTTGCATAAATAAAAAATGCAACTTTATACAAGCATGCTGTCTGAACTTGCATTATTTTTATAGTTTTATATGTGCGCCTTCATTCCCAAATATTAATGTGTCAACAAAACGAGCTACCTTTTGAATGTGCACATAGTTGGAGCATCAACCGATTGGCTGTACCTAGCACGTGTAAGCACATGCAAGCTTTTAAAAAGATGGGGAAAAGGTACCACGTGAATAAGAGGATCAATATTTTGAGCTCAAAAGTTATATTTCTGAAACTTGAATACTGCAAATTATAGTTGAGATTCCTTTTAAGAAGCTAAAAAAAACCGTTTCATTCATATTATTCATTTGCACAAGCATACATAACACGGACATAAGTGATTAATTCCCGGACATTAATTATATTTGATTAACGTACAATATTTCATTTTGCTGTCACAGTTTGGCCAACAAAATTCAGAGAATAAAGTAACGACAGTAGTATCTTACAATGATGGGGACATGCAAAAGAATAACTGTAATACATCGATGAAGACATGAGAATGCCCGGCAATATCTTAATATATATCTTTGTGATCTCTGAGCATGCGTCATTATATCTTAATATATTTTGTGATCCCTGACATGCGTTTGTTTTCTTGTTTCAGGTAAAATAAGGGGGGGTGTGGGGAACTAATTTGCAGATTAGGAGATGAAAAATAAGAAATCTTTAATTATGATGTAGCATTAATCAAATTCAAAAAATATAGTTACCTACATATATATATATATATATATAATTCAAAATTAAATGTCTCATCTGAACTATTTAAAGTGATCAATTGAAGGACGTCGAATAATGCTGCCTAAGAAATTCGTTTGCTTATTATGAAATTGAAAGGAAATTTTTCGAACTCTCTTGGTACAAATTATTATGAAATTGAAAGGAGATTTATAGTTTGAACTCTCTTTGGTGCACGAAGCTAGTAGTTAGAGTGAAGTTAAAGTTAAAAGTATGACACCAAGGTGTGAGGCAAGAAAGGTTGTCAGACAGGTCACCTTATGGTTTCCCTCTCGTGAATAAAATGATTCCATTTCTTCCTCTTGTCCTTCAAATCCTTAAATTTCGGTCCTAATCTAATCTAATTATAAAGGGTCCATTTTTCACGTCATTAGTAATCTAATCTACTACAGTATTTTTCACGTCATTAATTACTCAACTCTAATATTATTTAGTTATTTTAATGAAGAGGAAAAAAAGTTAGTAATTAGTCACAATCAATCATTTTAATAAAAACTAATGACTATTTAATATACCTTAAAATTGTTGGTTTGGACTTAACGGGAAAAACTAGGCCTCCATAATGTTACGAATCTAAATTTAAATTTCTACTAAGAAAAATATTTGTTTAGTATTTTACTGTGTCTCCCATAAAATTAGATCTGAATTTTGAAGAAGGATATATGTGAAAACAAAAAATATATCTTAAAATGTGAAATTATATGATAAAAATTCAGTTAATTTGTGCCAATTTATCCGATTTTTATTTTATTTTTTAAAACATTAAAGTGATTAACTGAAGTCATGTTAGACGTCTATAAATCTTAATCAAGTCATGTGAATGTATTTAAAGAGAGAAAAAATTTATAATACTTATTTTTTCATTTACAGAAAGAAGACTCAAGAGATAAAGCTTCTTAACTACCATTGCTTAAAAGTCAAAAGGAAGAAAAATTGACCCTTCATAATTACCATTTACCCCTCAGTTTTACCAAGTTTAAAGAGCCTTGTACACAGCTAGACAAAAAAATAAAAGGATAATACAAATTGACCCTTGCTAATTACCATTGACCCCTCAGTTTACAAAGTTTGATAAGCCTTTGTACACAGCTAAAGAAAACCGTTGTTGTTACGCTCTCACGAACACACGCATATACCCTCTCTACTCTCTCTCTCTCTCTCTCTCTCTCTCTGTATATATACCCCTCACTTCTATTCTAGCACCTTCCATTACTCCATTTCTTTTCTCAACTGAGCGGTGTGTGGTGAGACGGAGAGTGCTAAGCCATCGTCTTCTCTTCTCGGAGCTTGGCTTTGCTTATTGATTCTCTCTCCTCTCATTTCTCTAATTCCAAGGTATTTCTCAGTCTAAACCGTCTTCAATCGCACTTTATTTTCAATTTTTAGTCACATATTTTTCTCGCATTTTAGTTCCAAGTCATAAAACGGTGCTAGTTATATTTCCTTTCACCGATTCTCTGAACGAGGTTCTCCGATTGGGAAAATGTAGCCACTAGAACTCAGATTTGTTTATTAGTGCTTCTTTCTGGGTGAGATTGCCTCCGATAGCAGAACCTTGTCTTCATTTTATTTTATTACTTGGAAATGTCTTGATTGCTGAAATGGAAGTTAGATTAATGGTTATATGTAGTTGATCTGTGGTTTGGTGATTTATTTTGCATTCTACTCACTCTATCCGGTTCTGATCTGCTAGAAGCGAGATCTTGGATCTTGCCTCAATTAGACCATTTGTTTTGTATGTATCTATTGTGTATGTATGGCGGCAATTGCTTAGTTCTTCTGGTTTATTAACTGACTTTATGGTCTGATCTGGATTTTTGGGAGAATCTCTGATTTTATTTATTTTTTATCATGGAAAATCGTTAGGTAGTTAAGGTGTTGACAATTGATAGTGATATTTCTGAGTCAGTTGGTAACATGTGGTTGTTGCTTATTCCTTATTGAGAAGCTTAGATTATAAGTCTCGTATGCTCTAATCATGTGTCTGCAGTGTGGAACCTTTATTCTATAATATTGTGAAAAATGTCTGTTAATTTATAAATGTTGGCAGTTCAACATAAACAATGTTAAGGATGGTCCCCTTTGTTTATTAATTTTATGTACACCCTGCTGTTCTCTTTTCCATTTAAAAAACACCACCTTTTCTAGTTATTAATTAAATATTTTTCAACTTGCAAGCACTAAATTGTTTGATTTCCCCTCTTTGTTCTTGTTCTTGTGTGTGTGTGTATTTTGTGCTATGTACTTTTGCAATTTCTGGTTTAAAACTGATATAGTCTTTGAAGTGAATCGTCTTCTTTGGCTGTAAATGTACTGGTTTCACGGGTTGTTCATACAATACAATGTTGTTACTTGCTGGCACTTTATTTCATGGCACCCTATGCTTTCTGTAGGTTTGTAAAAGATGGCCGATGCTGAGGATATTCAACCCCTTGTTTGTGACAATGGAACTGGAATGGTCAAGGTTAGTACCTTAGTGGATTTGTGTTTTGTTGCATGTGCATATGCAAGTCTTGAGTTCGTAACTGAATATTTTATTTTAATATGGAACAGGCAGGATTTGCTGGTGACGATGCTCCTAGGGCTGTCTTTCCCAGTATTGTTGGCCGACCTCGACATACTGGTGTTATGGTTGGGATGGGTCAAAAGGATGCCTATGTTGGTGATGAAGCCCAATCAAAAAGAGGTATTCTTACTCTCAAGTATCCCATTGAGCATGGTATAGTCAGCAACTGGGATGACATGGAAAAGATCTGGCATCACACATTTTATAATGAACTTCGTGTTGCTCCTGAAGAGCACCCAGTGCTTCTCACTGAGGCTCCTCTCAACCCAAAGGCTAACAGAGAAAAGATGACCCAAATCATGTTTGAGACCTTCAATGTGCCTGCCATGTATGTGGCCATCCAGGCTGTTCTCTCCTTGTATGCAAGTGGTCGCACAACTGGTTTGTATATCATCATCATCTGTCTTGATGCATTCTTTTATAATCACATTGTTCTTTCCTTGAATCAATTCCTTTTAAAACAGGTATTGTATTGGACTCTGGTGATGGTGTGAGTCACACTGTACCAATCTATGAGGGGTATGCACTCCCCCATGCCATCCTTCGTTTGGATCTCGCTGGTCGTGATCTAACTGATCATTTGATGAAGATCCTCACGGAGAGAGGTTACATGTTCACCACCTCTGCTGAGCGAGAAATTGTCCGTGACATGAAGGAAAAACTTGCATATGTTGCCCTAGATTATGAGCAAGAACTCGAGACTGCAAAAAGCAGTTCATCGGTTGAGAAAAGCTATGAGCTTCCTGATGGACAAGTTATCACAATTGGGGCAGAAAGATTCCGTTGCCCAGAAGTTCTTTTCCAGCCATCTATGATTGGAATGGAAGCTGCTGGAATTCATGAGACCACCTACAATTCTATCATGAAGTGTGATGTGGATATCAGAAAGGATCTATATGGCAACATTGTTCTTAGTGGTGGCTCAACTATGTTTCCTGGTATTGCAGACCGTATGAGCAAGGAGATCACTGCTCTTG